>JAOYMZ010000012.1:583413-599878 GCA_025802335.1 Pinguicula primuliflora
CTGTTTTCATATTATTACTCTTTATAAACACTGATACTGTGATTCTCTGTGTAGATCCGCCTCAACTCGGTCCAAGACCAACTCGTGCTCCATTCAGCTTAGAAACCAGATCATGTAGATTTGTCCCTTTCTCATAACGTGTGAATCCATACTTATTTCCTTGATACGCCATCGCAGGTGTTGAGTAGACATCCCACAGATTCCCTTGCTGCTCTAAGAAACTTCACAGATCTCTTACTGTCCAAGCAGGGGGTAATTTGCTATGTACAATGATGATGTATTAGCTCGCAGATTTTCGATGTATGGTGAGAGTTTCTTGATGTTTTTGTGCATCTGTTCGCTTTTCCGATGACCCACTATTATCCAGACATCTGCATCTGGGATAATGGTGGCGGCAGGTTGATTTGCCTGCATCAGTAAGGGTACCGACATGGGTGGAGCGCCCTTGAATATTGGCGAGAGTGATTGGTAGCTAGGGTTGATGGTGGCGGCGATTGGAAGTTAGGGTTTACGCTAAAGATCTCAACATTGTTACAACCTTTATTGTTAAATCTGGGTTTCAAAACTGTCTCTTCGAATGACTTAGCTCTTGAAGGCAACCTTTTCCTTGGCTTTATGTATCTTCGAAAACTGTTTTCACAATCTTATGTTCTTCCACCAAGAAGGCTCTGATAATCTGTTTAAAGCCAATACCCAAAATTTACACTGTACGGAGACTGAAGAAGACGTTCTCTCTAACGGTCAAAATTCAAACTTCCGACAAACCTCTTTCCTTGTCACCTTTCGATACGGCAACACAACATGGTCGGTCATCCGATGGATGACACTGTTATGTTCCCTTCACTGCAAGATATTGAGCCGGTGTTAGCAGGTAAGGCGACAGTCTCGGTAAACTCTCCACTCACGCACCTGTTTCTTCCTCTCAGATACCACCTGTGGCCTCGACATTCAAGTTTGATTCCTTTAAATCTCTGTTTACAAAGGATTCTATTCCAATTGAGGATCAATCCCCAATGATCTTGACTTTGGGTGATGTGATCCATTCTCAGCACGGTTCTGTCCCACACATCTCATTCAACGAGAATATCCAGCGCCAAATTGATGGTCGTATGAAAAATGTACTCATCATCTGTCTTCTGAGGCGATACATGGGCTACCAAGCCCTATTGAAGAACCTAAACACATACTAGAAGCCAAAGGGTGGGCTTAAATGAATTGACATTGATAATGGGTTCTACCTTCTCCACTGTGCAGGTCCGCATGATTACAATAAAGCACTGTTTGAGGGGCCGCATATCATAGCTAGTCATTACTTACGGGTTTTCCTATGGCACAGAAACTTTGATACAAAAGCTTATCATATTCAGAATGTTGCTATTTGGATTCGCATCCTTGGGGCTACCAACTTAGTATTTTCGTGAAGTTCTGCTCAAAGAAATTATCAGTCCTATCAGTTCCTATCTAAATGCAGACGAGCATACGCTGTCCTATAAGCGTGGCTTCTTTTCTAGAGCTATAGTGCGGCTTGATTTGAGACAACCCCTCAAACTTTCAGTTAATGTGGATGGGAGGGCGTTCCCTGTTCAATTTGAGGATCTCCATGAGATCTGTTACTCATGTGTTCGCTTTGGCCACTCATCACAACGTCAATAACAGGGAAATCCAAATGGAACTGCTGCTACTAATACCTCAAAAAACATGTCCTCAGCTGATGCTACTTCAAAAATGGATGCTCAGTCAGTGCCTGCAATTTTTGCATCTTCTCATGCATCAGCTATAGGGGAAAAGTCACTTCCTGAAGTCAAGCAAAAATCATCCATTAATGTCATCCCGGCTAATCTATAGACCCCTACAATCGATGATCTCTCTATCCCGAGTTCTTGGTTGAAAGTGGAGAAAAAAGGACAAAAACCTGTTAGAGAGTTTCCTTGTGTATCCACGGCTGGGCCTAGCAGAGGCTCTAGATTCTACATTCTTAATTCGATGGATCCTAAAAATGCTCATGCACAACAGGAACAACCAACTAACGTCTCTACAAGGGCTGAAATTTGCAAACCAAATTGTTCTATCCCAATTGCAAAATTCTCTTTGTCGGGTGCTAAGGGGAAAAGGAAAGTTTCAACGCAGCATGACCCTTTTTGGTCCAAGAAATCAAGTGCTAGCATGGCTCTAAAGGTTCCTATTATAGCCTCAGACCCATCCCAAATCAGGAGTACCTCTGGAAACTCTTCCGCACCAATTTTGCAGCCAAAAGCTGCCTCGAGCCCAAATCATGTATCTATTATCATTCCTCACCCTCTTAATTTGGCCCCTGCAGGTACCCTCAGCATGGAGGATGGACGCACTGACAACTCTCATACAAAAACAGTTGAGGGAACAGGTTTTCACGTAGCGAGAAAGGAGCTGCTACGCGTAACACCTTCCCCTAACTTGCATGCGAACCAAGAGGAGGAGGTTCATGCTCCAGATTTATCACATCCTCTTGGTGACTTCTCTCCTGAGTCCTCATTGCGGGAAGACCAACTACAAGATGTGATGATCCAGGACTCTTTTACCCCTGCGAATGCAATTCCGACTCCGGCTGTGGATAATAGGATTCTCAAGCCCCCTCAGTGATCTCTAATCTCTCCCTCCTCTATTGTTGTAATGGATTTAAATTTTTTTATCTTGGAATATGCAGGGAATTGGGAATGAGCTCATTCTACTTGCTCTTTTAGATAATATTAATACGCATACTCCACATATGATTATTTTATGTGACCCGCATATTAGTGGTGTAGAGACTGACAACATCATACATAAAATCCAATATAACTTTGATCATTCTTTTAGGATTGAAGCCGAGGGCATCTATGGTGGCATCTGGAAATATATTCATATGTTTCCGTCATCAGTTTCCGTCATCAAAATTGACTGGAAATATATTCATATGTTTTTTTGCCTTGACAATACTTTTTCTCTTAATTTTACAGCTATTTATGCATCTCATACCCCTTAGATTCGACGCATTTTATAGAATGATCTCAATTTCATTTGAGATTTAACGTCTTTGCCTTGGATAGTTATAGGAGATTTTAATTCTTTTTTATCAAAAGTGGACAAAATTGGAGGGAGACCTTCTCCTGGATGTAGCCGTTTTAATAATTGGGTTCGTCTTTCTAATCTAACTTCTTTCCCTTTCTCAGGTTCGCGCTTTACCTGGGCTAGGGGAAGATGCCATGAAAGGATAGATTGGGTATTCACGAATGAAGCCTTCCAAGTAGTGTTAGCAAATAGTGGAAGCAACACTTACCTAGGATCTCATCTGATCATTCACCCCTATGTGCTTCTATCAAGTTAAGATCTGAGGGTCCCCGTTCTAATCCATCTTTCCGTTACTAAAAGGCATGGGAACATCACCCGAATTGCCAGCCTTGGCTTGAAGATCATTGGGACTCTAATGTTGACCTGGAAACAGCTCTTCACCTCCTTGAATCCCATATTCAGGATCGGAGGGTTTATTACTTCGGCAATATTTTTAAACAAAAACGAAGGCTGACAAACAGGCTTGAAGGGCAACAATCCAGTCAAGCTGTTCGACTGTCAAGCTACCTGCAAAGGCTGGAATCCTCTATTAAGAGGTAGTTTGAAGCCATTCTCACATGTGAAGAAATTCTTTGAAGTCAATCTTCACGTTGCAAGCGGATTTTCATGGGGGATAGGAACACCAGGTTTTTCCATTCCCTTCAAAAGGACAAAAGTAAAAATTCCAGACATGGAAAATTCAACTGGAGGACAGAAATTGGTGCACTGATCGCAACATCCTTGTTCTTGAAGTCTCAAAATATTTTGCAAATATTTTTGGTGCATCTGGAACTTCAACCAGTGTTCACAGGCCTGTATTCCCTATTGTTGGGCGCTTTCCATCTCTTCCCAAGTCTTATATTGATCTTCTTGCTCAACAGGTTAAGGACTAGGAAATTGAAAAGGCCCTGAAGGATATGGATCCTGAAAAAAGGGTAGGACCTGATGGAATTTTAGGGAGTTTCTTTCAACATAACTGGTGAATTACTTCTAACTCTCTTCTTTCGTTTGTGAAACAGGTTTTTAGTGATGATAATATTCCTGAAACAATGAACATGGGCACACCCTAATTCCTAAGGTTTCACCACCTGAGTCCTTTGATCATTTTAGGCCCATCGGCCGTATTAACATTTGTGTGAAGATGATTACAAAGGTCATTTTGAATTGTCTGAGGCCGATGCTTCCACTCTTGGTTTCCCAAAACTAATCTAGTTTCATTCAAGGTCGGAATATAACCGAAAATATTAGTATAACTCAAGAAGCCATTCACTCTATGCGGGGCTACAAAAAGAGCAAAGGCTTCATGGCTATAAAAATCGACTTAGCGAAAGCTTTCGACAAAATGGAGTGGTTATTCATTGAAGAGACTCTATTGGAGGTTGGCATTCCTATATCTCTTACTAGAGTTATACTTTCATCTTTACCTACTAGCTCTACTCAGGTTTTATGGGATGATTTGAGAGGCCCAACTCTCTATCCGAAGAAGGGATTATGTCAAAGGGACCATATTTCTCCATTTTTG
The DNA here is from genome assembly GCA_025802335.1 of Pinguicula primuliflora. Taxonomy (NCBI): domain Eukaryota; kingdom Viridiplantae; phylum Streptophyta; class Magnoliopsida; order Lamiales; family Lentibulariaceae; genus Pinguicula; species Pinguicula primuliflora. The sequence continues at coordinate 587,999 of JAOYMZ010000012.1, forward strand.
TTCGTCCTATGTATGGAGCGATAAAGTCATCTTATTGAGGAGGCTACCTCACAGGGGAATTGGAAACCTCTTCTTATTGGGAGAATAAAACTAAAGCTCTCATATCTTATGTTTGCCGATGATCTTATCCTTTTTGCGGAGGCCTCGATGGCTCAAGAACCACTATTATGGAAATACTAAACATCTTTTCGCCCTCCTCGAGACAGACGGTTAATATCAATAAATCAGTTTTTTAGACTTCTCCTAATGTTCCATTTTCCGTGGCTAATGCCATTGAAGGGTCCATGGGAATCTTAAGGGTTGAGGATTTGGGAAAGTACTTAGGAGTCCCACTGATACACAAAAAGATTACCACACATGTTTGAAGCCATTGTTCTAAAGATGCAAAAAAGAGTTAAGTTTTGGAGTTCCTGGAGGATATCTATGACCGGATGCATAGTGCTGTGTAAATCAGTATTAAGTGTCATGCCCTTATATTCTATGATGACTATTTCATTACCATTATCCTCCTGTGATTCGATGAACCAGATTATGAGGAACTTTCTGTAAGGAGGCAACCCTGATCACCCAAATCACCCTCTTGTTGATTGGCACAAAGTGTGTCAGGGCGAAAAGGCTGGGGGATTGGGTTTGTACCGTTTTAGGGATGTTAATCAATGTCACATTCTTAAACTGACTTGGGAGTTGCTCATAGAACCTGATGAACTTTGAAAACGAATCTTGAGGGACAAATACACCACCACTGAGGCTCTATCCCCTAACTTCCATCAGGGTGTTTCAGGTTCTCATCTCTGGAGACAGATTGCTAGATCCCTTCCCATGATGCAGAAGTGCACACAATAGATCATCAGGAATGGTTATATAGTCAGCTTCTAGTAAGACATATGGTTTCCTTTCGACATAACACTCAACACTTTGTCCTCACTACAAGTCCCACTACAGGATTTGGAGTTTCGTGTATCACACTTCTATTCATCTTTTGGGCTATGGGATAAAGCAAAACTCGATCTATGGCTACCTCACTCGGTCGTGGAGTGCATATTAGCTCTTCCACCTCCTAACGGTGAAACAGGTTGTGATAGAAGAGTTCGTCCAAAGGTGTTTTCAGCTGTTCATCTACATTGGAAAATATCTTCCATCAACTGTACAACCCTGGTCTTCCTTGGGCATAGCTATGGTCTATGAACATTCTTGAGGCTAACAAGTTTTTCTTGTGGAAGGTGCTACATGGAGCTTTATGGACAAACACGAAGCGTTTTAGGAGAGGAATCTCTACCATGGATGATTGCTTAGTTTGCAATAGGATGGAGACTATCCTCCAAATTCTTCGGGATTGTCCTAGGAGCAAATGGATTTAGGAGACCCTCTATACTACTCTGTCTCCTATGTTTTTCACATCACACACCCACATTGCAATGGATGGCTAATTGTATTCTATGTTCTAACCATAATTCTAATTGGCAGAAGCATTCACCATCACATGTTGGTGTTTATAGATAAATCGGAATGAAGAAATCATTCAAGAAAAGCAACAGCACAAATAGAGTCTAGCTTCTGCTATACATGCGTATTACAAGGAATCACAAAGCGTTCTAAAACATTCTAAGCTGATCATACAAGACAAAGGTCAAAGTGCAAGTTTGCAATCCTTACCATCTTTTTATCTAGCCTTCGCCAGCGATCTTCTCTCGGTGGACACAATGGTATGCTAACATTCTGTTGCGGGAGCATGTGGAGCTGTCCTCAGGGACAAGAATTCTATCTGGGTATCAGTCTTCAGCCTGCACATTGGAGTCTGCTCGGTAGTCACACCAGAACTATGGGCTCTGTTTCAAGGAATCAAGCTGTTAGACGATTTCCAACAAAAAATCTATCACTATTCTATCTGACAGCAAATATGCAATTGACTTGATCTTAGGCAATCAGAAGGACTTACCGAACCGGGAACTATTACGTCGGATCCAAGAGTTACTGGAGTCTTTGGGAATCTGTGCAATTTCCTACATTCGAAGACAAGATAATTCAGAAGTCAACACCTTGACTAAAATGGGTCTCTCAATTTCTTCCCACTCTCAGAGGGTTTTCGTCGATGACCCTTTCGAGGCTGTCGGATTACCTGCATCAGAGGATGGATTCAATGCTGACGCTGGCGATCCAGTGAATGAAACAGCTTCGCGTGCTGAATTTCAAAGATCTAGTTCATTTGTTGAGTCCTTAGTAGCTTACCCTACTACGTCGCACCCAGGGGGACGTCGAAGCCAGAATCGGTAATCCGCACGCGTCGGGGGCGGATAGATTAACTAATTTGGGTGCAAGCCGTAGGCATTCATATAGATTTTCTGATCAGGTGGAGGGGATGAATGTTGTGGAGGCAGAAAATCAAAGAAGACTGGTTACCTAAGCTGATTTATTTCCTGTACGTTTCTTTGATCCACCCTGAAGGGTGCATCTGTAAAATACGCTCGGCGTTTAGCCTCTATTATATAAAAAAAGCCTATTCCCAAAAAGAATTAAAACATTTGCCAAAATTCAATGAAAGGAATCAAAGTGAATATGCTGGTTTGTGGTAAGTATTTTAAAGACAACAAATTAAACTATTCTCATCTCCTAAACATATATATTGTTGGTTAGATTTCGTACTCAGAACATCATAGATTATTCAATTAGCAAAAAGCAAGAGAAAAAATCGCTAATCACTTCAAAATTTCCAACTCAAGAAATAAAGAAATCAAAAGTAATGGTTTCGTAAGAAACAACTTTGCAAAAACTATTACTCAGAAACCATTGCAGCATGAAGAAATCAAAAGTAAATAAAGAAATTGTAACAAATAGATAAACTTTGAGGTAGTGAGATTTACCTCAATAGTAGATTCAAACGAGATAATACGAAAACTGAATGGGAGCAGAGTCGGCACTTGCAAATTGTATGCAAGTATTGCAAGGTCCGGCTGCCCGAACAAGCAAGGATAAGGCAGGTATTATTGATCAAGTCAGGAATGGTCCTATTGTTCAGCGAATTGCAAAACCAGTAAAAGTGCTTAAATTTACACCAAAGTTGGAGGAAACAGTGTGACTTGAGTCATGTCTAGTCGAGCGCCCATCTTTGATATTAGACTTGACAAATATGATGAATATCATGATAATTGAAAGTTACAAAGGGAGCAAAATAGTAACTTTCAATTACTATTGATAAGATTGCAAATGCCGGAAGAGAGGATGAAATTGATGGCTGACATCAAAACTACAGAGAAGCTATGCTTGCAAAACTTCAGGCCATGGAGATTGGTTGACGGAAAATTAGTTCGTCCGACTTGGATTAAAATAAAAGGTACGCCCTTGCAATGTTGGACAAAAGACTTTTCAATACGGTGGGCGCGAAGTTGGGAACAATGCTGAGAATCGATGAGAAAACCTTGCATCAGGCTGAAATATAGTTTTCTAGATTACAAATATTAACGAATGAAGATGGAATTGTACGGTGAAAGCTAAATATTGATACCAGAACTGCGATATTTAATATCTGGACAGAGGAAAAGCCAACATAGGTTAAAAAGCAAATGACCACGAATTGGGGTGCAAAATGCACGTTTATATGTGGAGGAGGATGGCATTAGAGATGTCGAGATTCTGGATGCTCAATTGACAAAGGGAAGCATCAGAAATAATGGTGCACCATGCAAGGATGAGACTTTGATGAGTGTGAAGATTGTAAGCGCAAAAGGTGATCAAGACGCGAGGGTAAATGAGGATGTTTCGTAAATTGAAAAGGTGAAGCCTAATTCTCGAGGTCCTGTGCAGATTGAGTTAGATATTGAAAAATGATAGATAAATCAAAATTCAGCATTCGTTGTAAGAGAGGAACCGTGAGAGGGTCGATTTTGCGTGAGAAAGGAAACTTCGGCCCTAAAGAAGGCCGGTAGAAGAAAGACAAAACTTAAAATGGGCAGGGCTATAAATAAGCCCATATCCTTTCGGGTAGTAGGCCCAAATGAGAGTTATGTAGCAGAACTCCTGCATAAGACGAAGCCGCATGAATGTCGAAAGTTCCGAAAGGAGAAGATACGGCAGAAGAGACGTTAATGTTTATCACAGAAATTACAAGTTAATGAGAATGCCAGTATGTGTAATCCGGAGTCAGATAATTCAGATCATGTGTTGGAGGAAGTCTGACAAACAATGCTCCTAACAATTGCGCTTGAGGTAACATTAACAGATAAATACATGGACTCTATTGTTCAAATACAGCTTATACATAGACAAAATCAAACGTAGATGACTAGTTATTAGTATGGTCGTGCGAGCAGCGAGATAGACCGAAATTGCGTCTTTTACATACTTTTCAACAATAAAACACTTACCCACAAAAAAAACTTTTTTTATAGGTAATATCGCTAAGGAAATTTAAATCCATAACATATGAGCACAATTGTCATTCTTATGATCACTCGACGGAACTCTATCTTTGACAAAAAAAAAACAAAGCAACTGAAAAATGAGGGATGATACATGGCCCCCAATTTTGTCCCACATTTGTCCCCCAATTAATTTTTATTGTTCAAAAATGTTGTTGCTTGTGGGATTCGATCACTGCTTCCCCACCCTCCCTCACCCATTTCACCATCTTTCCCTAATCACTAGACCATATTGCGTTTTGATAATATTAGTTTAACTTTTTTATATAACCCATAAATATAACAAAAATAGTATTATTTTTATAATAATTTATGTTTTTTGAAGATTAATATTACGGTGACTTCGCCGTCAAAAAACTAAAACCCTATCTTATAAACCCAAAAGACTAAATGCTATAAATTCTAAACTTTATAAACACTAAAATATAAAATTTTACTAGATTAATATAACGACGGCTTCGCCGCCAAAAATCTAAAACCATATCCTATAAACCCAAAGGGCTAAATGCTATAAATTCTACACTTTATAAACACTAAAATCAATAAATTTTACTATATTAATTTTTTAAATTAATATTACGGCGATTCGTCACTGAAAAAATCTAAAACCTTATCCTATAAACCCTAAAAATTAAATGTTATAAATCGTTTACCATATAACCCTAAATTTTATAAATTCAAACATTAAAATTATATTAATTTTTTTTTTTTGCATACATTTTTTTTATAAATAAATTAAAAATAAAAAAATCAATTATATCAATAAAAATAAGAAAATATCCTTGACTCTCAAATAATGTCGTTGACAAATATCTTTATTCCTGAAAAATACTGCAAATTTCCAACTTCGACAGGTGTAAATTACTCATCCCCCCATCTTGGAATAATGAAGTGGCAATCCCGCACGCCTATCGTGGTCCGTTCCTGCACCGTACAAAACTGCCAAATGCCCGCACACAGATGACTCGCAGGGATTCATCTCCGTCATACCTTTTTCTTCGAATACACAAAAGAACAATTAATTCGCGCGGAAAATTCCACAAAGTTCTCTTTCCCATCGAACTCGCCTAATGCCTCTGTAGATTCGGAGAAAATACGATACTCAGTGGCCGATTCGGAGCCCAATGGGCGGCGGAAGCACTTCGGTCGGAGCTCTGGTGCCGACGGTTAAGGAAGAGCACGGAGATTACCCCGCGGAACCGGCCGTGGCTCCGCCATCGACTTCGGAGACGCAGGCGAAAGTAGCGGAAGGGGAGGAGATGGACAAGGACATGCTCTGCCCGATTTGCATGCAAATTATTAAGGATGCGTTCTTGACGGCGTGCGGGCATAGCTTTTGCTACATGTGCATCGTCACGCATCTTAAGAATAGGAGCAGCTGTCCTTGCTGCTCGCACTTCCTCACTGCTAATCATCTATATCCAAATTTCCTACTCAACAAGGTTCGATTTCGATATTCTCCACTGAAGTAATTTCGTCAGTTAATAGTACCTTGGTTCTTTATTTATTTGGATTATTTTAGATTCTGCATTTTGATGTGTATGTGTGCTGTGGAGTATCATAGATTGCCGGATATTGATCGTTATTTGACAATGTTTGTTGTCGACATGGTAATGAAATTGAAATATCAGTTTCCAGCTAGGCTCCTACACTGTATACCTCTTGCACATAGAAGGATTGCCTTGTGCTTGTTACAAGATTCGATATCAAAGAACTGTGAATAGCTTCTTACCTCTGTGTGCTAATTTTCCAAAAAATTATTGATAACACCGATTTGTTTTGAGATAGATAAGATTAGTAAGACGAAGTCAGTTTGTTTATGATTTTAATTGATTTAAGAATTAGGAGCCATCAAGTTCGTTGGTATTCCTGTTTTTCAAAATATATGGAGAATGAAGTCCTGGTCTTTTAAATATACTGGAAACTGACTTGTGTTTGGCAAATGTGATTGTGGAACAAATATATCAAGCTAACCAGAAAGATGTGTTTTGCTGATATTAAATTCATCGCAAGATATTGTAACAAGCCCAGTTAACTGAGAGAAGCAAAAAACAGAAAAGTCTGGATCCAAAGTTGGGATAATAGTGATAACTAGATGAATGCAACCCTATATGAGCTTTTCTTTTGTAATTGATGGCAGGTTTTCTGATGCTGCTTTGGCGTAGAATCTCTTATTCACTATTAAGAAATTAGAATTTCCATCTCTCTCTCTCTCTCTCAATTATTCATATCTTCAGCTTATAAAATTTTATATATGATAGTGCATCAAGCTTATGGTGTAGTGGACTTTTACAATGTAGTTACTGATGAAGACGTCAGCTCGTCAAATTGCAAGAACTGCCCCTCCTTTGGAACAACTGCGCCTGGCATTAGAACAGGTCAGTTATCTGGTGATTGAGAATAGTAGTTTCTATCTGGAACCTTTCTATATTTCAGGTTTTTATTTGTATAGTTGTATTGGTATGCATTCATTCAGTAGGAACTGTCATTGCAACTAGTGTGAAAATCATATTTGCACATGCCATCTTTTTGTTTGTTAATTGAAAGATGAAATTAACCATAGACACCATATCCTGCATAGATGATGGTCACCTTAGTTACGGATGTGTGGTTTCGTTTTGATCAAATTTACCACCGCTTTTTGGAATTTGATGCCTGCATTTACTGTAAAGGTATCTCTTTCCAATTCCATAGCAAGATTGTAACTGTTGTATGATGTTTAGACAGGGATGTGAAGCATCGGTTGACCAACTCGAGAGTCTCTTATATCTTATTGCTCAGAAGAAAAGTAAAATGGAGCAAGAGGAAGCAGAGACGAATCTGCAGATTTTGCTAGATTTCCTGCAATTTTTGAGAAAGAAAAAGCTTGATGAGCTCAACGAGGTTCGAAGCATAACTTTTTGCTTAATAAATGTCACCACGAATTCTCTATTTTTAGAATGCACATTTCATCTGAGATTCTTGCTACGAAGGAATTTCTTTGGTTCATTCTTCTCCGAAGCCAATTGAAGCTATATTTTTTTAATGTGAATTATGAGTTGCTTGTTTGAGAAAAAAATTAATTTCCTCATTTCTTGTAGATTCAATCTGATCTTCAGTACATTAAAGAAGATATTCATGCTGTGGAGAGACGTCGGATAGAGTTATATCGAAAAAGGGATAGATACTCTGCAAAACTGAGAATGCCTAATGATGAACACACTTCAAACTCACTGTGGCCGATGGACAGAAGAAATGGTGGCACTCCTTCAAGAGTTCCAATTGCACCAGGTCAGGGCCAGATGAGTTCTCAAAATCGAAATCCTGAGGTGAAATCTTCTGGAAGTCTTTCAGTTGTAAGAAAAGATCCACATGGTGTATCGGACACAGAAAATCTCACCCAGTCTGGACTGGCGTTATCAAGAAAGAGAAGGGTACACGTGCAGGTCAGTTATCCCTCCCTGTCACGCTTTACAGCTCAGATATTGAACCTCTTTGTCTTTAGTGTGGGGAATGCATATCTGTGCATATACCGTAGGATGCCACAGGCAAGTTCCCAGGGAACTACTCTGTAACAAGACACGGTTATTGTGGTCATTTTGTTTTGCTCAAATTTAAGCTGGCCGTGCCGATTCTTTGGCTTTGGGAGGAAGTGCCGCCTTGTAATTATTTCTTTGCAACAGTTTAATGATCTACAAGACTGCTACTTGCAAAAACGACGACATGGAGTAAGAACATCATTAGAAAAGAAAGAAACAGAGTCAAATGGTTTCAATAGAGAAGGCTATACAGAAGGCCTGGAAGATTTTCAGTCTGTTTTGTCAACCTTCACAAGATACAGGTGTAATTTAATGACAAATTATAGTTTTTCCCTCCTTAAGTGCGGCCTGATAAACCTTATAACTTTTGTCTGTTAATCAGTCGGTTGCGGGTCATAGCTGAACTTAGGCATGGAGATCTGTTTCACTCGGCTAATATTGTGTCAAGGTTAGTAAGCTGCTTTGGGTTTCAAGGACTTCGTATCTGATGTTTTCCCATCATTTCTTCAATAGAAAATTTGACAACAGATGGTGAATATTTAGAAGTTATTCTACACTCTTCGTGTATGCATTTTATTTAAGTCAAAAGAGGTGTTGGACAGTAATAAAATAAGCAAGTTGTGTATCATACTCTATGTACTGATCCAATTTTCAGTGGGTATCATGATTGGCACTGGCATTGGTTTGATTAAACTTCTAGCATCTCATTGTTTTTATGCTTTCCAAATTTTGAAGTAAATCTGTGTTTTTAAACCTTTTTGCAGCATAGAATTTGACCGAGATGATGAATTGTTTGCTACTGCTGGAGTATCAAGGCGTATAAAGATTTTTGAATTTTCCTCAGTATGTATCCATTGCTTCACTCGGCTACACGATCTGTATCTAGAATACTACTTTTTTAAGTAAGGAAATGCAAAAAGAAGAATTAGTATTTATAGGCTGCTCGAATGTATATGTTCTGGCTAATTTCCTGGTAATGCTATTCTTTTATTAAGTTCTTTAATCATTGCAATTTATCTCCAGGTAGTTAATGAGTCAGCTACTGCGCAATGTCCGGTTGCAGAGATGTCCACCCGATCAAAACTTAGCTGTTTAAGCTGGAACAAGTACACCAAAAGTTATATTGCCAGCAGCGATTATGAAGGCATAGTCACGGTGTGGGATGTCGAAACTCGACAGGTAGTATTTTTATATACTGGGGGTTTTATTTTATGATTATCCTGCATGATGGGCTCAAGTTTACTTTGGAAACACTCTCAACGTCTATTGATTTTTGTTGTTCTCAAGAGTGTAATGGAGTATGAAGAGCATGAAAAACGAGCCTGGAGTGTGGATTTTTCACGGACAGATCCTTCCATGCTTGTATCCGGGAGTGACGATTGCAAGGTAATGTAAAGGCAACTCATTCTTTTTTATTTGTCGAATACTCAGAACATTGCCTGCCATCTATAAATCCTTAAGTCGATGAACCAGTAAGTTTATCATGCTCTTGTAGGTGTTTGCAACTTCTTTAGAAAAACAGTTTTTGGCTTTTGGCAGTTGAAAAGTCAGTTTAAAGTGTTTGCAAATTTTCCTTTTGTTTTTGCGGTGGAAAAGTCAAAAAAAAATTTAAAAGTCAAAAGCATCTCTTTGGGGTTACATTTTTGTAAATATTTAAAATATTAAATTTAAGATATTTTTACCCTCTTAAACAATTTAATATTCTCAAACTAACGAATATTTTTATCATTTGTTAAATTTATGTTACAAAAGTAACTTTCAAATTAATAATATGCAAACCTGTATTTTGACTTTTGTTGTAGACAAGCATATTTTGCAAACGCTTTACAGTTTTTTTAATGGGAATTACTTTTTCTGGAAGACCTTCTAAAAAGCTGCCTCTACATAAGCACAGAATTTGCAAACACCCCCCTTAGTTGGCTCCATTCCATCTAGATGTTAATATAAGTTTTCCTCTGAAATAATGTCATTCCTGTATTTTATTTAGTACCCATAATAATCATTATATGTTTCATATATATTAAACTGTGCAATAGGTCAAAGTATGGTGCACAAAGCAAGAAGCAAGTGCCCTGAACATTGACATGAAAGCCAATATATGTTCTGTCAAATATAACCCTGGATCAAACCTACACCTAGCGGTAATCTTACTTTTGTTCATGGAGGAACTGGTTTGAATTTTCCTTTGCAAGTCATATGACATTGAGGTTAAAATTGTCATTTTAATCCTGATACAGGTTGGTTCTGCAGATCATCATATTCACTACTATGACTTGAGAAAAACCAACCAAGCATTACATATTTTCAGTGGGCATAGGAAGGCTGTATCTTATGTTAAATTTTTATCCAATAATGAACTTGCCTCGGCTTCGACAGACAGTACCTTACGCCTGTGGGATGTTAACGAAAACATACCGGTAAGTTTCTATTCTTTAGCAACAATATAACTACATTCAAGTTGAGATTATCCGTTGATCTTTCAGAAGATGTATCAACCTATCCTAGTTTTCTTGGTTCCTTTTTTCGCGTTCACCTTATTGAACTCCGAAGGACTGCAAGAGTGTCCAAACTGATTCTTCGTGTGCATTTTCTTCAGCTACGCATGTTCAGGGGCCATACAAATGAGAAGAACTTTGTTGGTCTAACGGTTAACAGTGACTACATTGCATGTGGTAGTGAAACAAACGAAGTGTTCGTCTATCACAAGGTATGCTATTTCCATCCTAATGTCTTTCGGGGCATCACAGATTTCAAATAGAAAAATGGACTAGTATATAATAATATCTAGTGCCTCATTGATATCTTGACTTTTAAGAGTATAAGACTACATTCATTATATATTGACCCACGCGCGCACACATACACGGGCCTATTCCTGTTACTCCACTTGAGAAGTGATAAATCTGGCAGGCTCTCTCTAAACCAGCTGCATGGCATAGATTTGTGAACTCTGAAACGGATGAGTCTGAGGAAGAGGCAAGTTCATACTTCATTAGCGCGGTGTGCTGGAAAAGCCATAGCCCGACTATGCTAACCGCGAACAGTCAAGGCACAATAAAAGTCCTAGTACTTGCTCCGTGATTCATGCAGATGTAGATTGTGTGGGAATTAGATTCAATTTGATAATATGCAGCCCTATAGCCATTCCTTGAACTTCGCTGATTCTATATAGTTGTGGCCGGAGTTCCACCTTCTCTGCAGAAGCAGAGACGGAGTTTGGATCTCTTGGTCACATTTTATTTTTATTGAATGATTTACATTATATTGTACAGTTAATATGACAGACCGATCCTTATATATTCTAGTTTGTTTTTACTTTTAATGTGGGTTAATTATGTTTTCATATCTTCCAATTTATATTAAAAAGGAATAAAAATAAAGTAATGATAAAATTAATAACATTAGATCGTTTTTTCATGTGTGGGGTAAATGCTATTTTTTTTTTTTTGTCAAATCAGGGGTTGAACTGTATTTTTAATTAATTTTTGTTAAAATGTATAATTGGACTAGTATCGTGATTAAAGACACTACACATCGCAGTTATGCAAATTCATGAACGTTGACCTAAACATAGCATTCAAAGATACGAAATAAAGAGTTGATGTTGAACTATAAATACACAGTTGCTTGTATTTGTTTGCTTATAGGCTTTTGAAGATATGAATATTGGGTAGGATCCATGCACATACAAATGAACACACGTTTTCAATTTTCGCAACTATCATCGTCCATTTACGAAAGTGGCCACACCGTTGGAAAGCTTATATATAGGAGATCATAAGCCCCATGTTTAGTTTCGGTTCCGACGACTTTGTCGCCAGAATTTTCTAAAACCCTATTTAGGACTACTTAACCCAATGGGAAATGTGAACTCTCCATTAAACGGTGATAAAGTCGTCGGAACATCACCAAAACTTGAACATATGATCTTCTATGTATAAGCTTTCCAA
>JAOYMZ010000012.1:600871-611561 GCA_025802335.1 Pinguicula primuliflora
GGAGGTAACGTTTGTTGAAGCTGCCTTAATAAATTAATCATTCTGGCAGCAGTTTGTTCTGAGGCGAGATCTTTGCCTGCGCATAGAACCTGCGGACAAAAAAATTGTCTTATATTTCTCGAAAGATATGTACTATGTTTATTGAATTTCTCCAATTTTTTTTATCAACGGCACACTGCAAACGCTAGGGCATGCCTAAATGGAAATAGGTTTCATCAGATCAGACCCTTCACATGCTAAAAAGGCTCAGAAAACTGGGGCAACTACGACATGAGTTTTGTGCAATTTCATGCTAATTTTTAATGGTGAACTACAACAACAGAACATTGATTTGCCCAGCAAATCAAACCGATTATAAACTAACCTCGGCAAAGACAGAGACAATTTTGGAAAGATATTGGTTGTTGGGACCCAAGAGCTCTCGATCAGACCTGTAATGGGAAATTTGATAAATGGGTAGACAGAAAATAAAATGTGTGGAAATCATAAACTAGAAAAGTTAGCAGGTTTGAACCTCTCAACCATTGAGGTGAGCTGTTCGTGAACAACTTTTGCTTCGATAAGGTCACCTTTTATAGGCAAGCAACTCAACCAGGCTGGTACCACCTATAATAACTCAGGGCTGTAACATTTTGACTAAATCATAAAAGCAGGAAAATATTTGAACTGAAATTAGAAGTTAATACCTATTGTATTAAGTAAAATTCAAATATATCATATATGTACATCTTTTCCAGTATAACCCAACATGGAAAAGAACTAGGAATATCCGAGTTTGTTTCTTTTGATTCCAGGATAATTAAGCAAAAGCTAAGTGATCATAGAACTGCATGAACGGGCACGATCAGTAAGAAATTCAGGTAATTCCTTAAAAGTTAAAGATCAGCGGCAGCTATTAATCCATTGCTAGAACTACAAATTTCCACTCAGCGTACCCAGCAAGATTTCTAGTGCTTAAAAAATCAATATCAAAGGAGTACACCCAACACTAGAATCTCGAGAAATTTTGGAGTGTGGTTCGTATTTTCTTATGGGCCAACGTGAACAAGTCAAAAACTGGTCAACATACTGTTAACTACAATTGAAACTTCAACGAATTACCAGGGGACTAATAGCTAGCTGAAGAATTACCTGAGTTGCATCGATGCTGTCACGATGAAACAGGCATATCTTCCCGAGAGCAGAAATAGCATTATCATATGCCATAACATTTTCAGGCTGTGACGCATTAGGATGCCTGATAACAAAGTTGAGCCTCGAAAGTGCCTCTGAATAAGTATAATGAGGTTAGACAATCGAAAGGAAGAGACATATCCTTTACGAGGCCATAAGAAAGTACAACCGACCTCCAACAAGTGGTTTAAATACAGATCCACCAAATTCTGCGCATACGCCTAACCCATACACAGCAGCCTGATAGTAGTAAATAAGTAAATTCAGAACAATATGAGATAAAATGATTATGAATATAACAATAACAACAGTCAGTAGTATACCTGTCTGACATCAGAATTTTCATCATTGCAAGCCTCCAAGAGGAAAGGCAGATGTGAATCGTAGTACCTGTTCGCCATAAAAGGAGTTGCATCACACATTCAGCATTTCAAAACGAAATCTAAACTTTTTAATGGGTACGAACTTTAATGCTGCTTCACGGCATTGCTCAGCCACATCATCAAATATACAGATCGCAATCCTTCTTTCTTCAGCTGTTTTATCTTTGCCCTGTATGAGAAGAAACAATGAACAGGGCAATAACAGATTTAATATTTCTGACATCTGCTAACAAAATGTTGCTGCTCAAGATAAATTAGATTAACAAATATATGGATCAGAATGTACAACAATACCAATACCAATGAATGAGACCGAGGACTTACCCACATGGGCATCAGGAATGATGAAAGTTCATCAAAGAACGGTAAGAACGATGCCTTGAATGTTTTAATCAAGGTTCCCAATATCTCACCAACCTTAACCAGCAAATGAATTTAAGTTAAATTAATGACTAAGAAAAATTTCCAATACGAGATTTATTTCTGACAACTAAAAGAATTTTTTAACGAAAAAACTAACTTGGTCGAACACTTCTTCTTCTTGTTCATTTTCTTCTTTAAGCAATTCCCCCTCCTCATCATCAAAATCTTCAGCTTTGGTCCTCTCAGCTCTCTCCATTTTTCTACTCGAGCTAGCCGTAATAACCTGCTTTATTTCATCCACTAAACTTTTGACCTGGCTCTCGTCCAGAAGTGTCCCGGAAATCTGAGAATGATGGAGAGTTACAATACAAGATATATATTCATCATAGATGCAGTCAATTCGTCTAAACAAAATATTTAGAGCACCTGCACACATTCGTTAAGAGCATCCAACATGCTTGCACATATCTCCGTATCAGGTTCCTGGGACGAATAAAAAAAGGACAACCAACATTATTGGTTGTAAAATATTAAGCATAAATATTTTTTTGACAGAACTCTTGAACTACGAAGCCTACCCTATGTAAAGCTTCCACTAAAGCAGGAACAATATAGTCGGACAACTGTTTTAAATATGCCTCATTGCGCCCCTGAGCAACACCTTTCTCTATGGCCAACTTTGCAGACCTCAGAAGTTCCGGCATTGCTACAAGAACAGTTCCATGAATAAGGATTTGTGTACAGCGAAAAATTCCTAGTAGCAAAACCTAGATTACCTGAAACAGCAGCTCTCCTGACTTCTTCATGGAAATAGAACTTTAGAAGTGGAACCAATGTCGGAGCAACCTAGAAATTTTCAATGGGTCGTTGGAAATTCTACCTAGTATTGAACACCAGACAAACCATGTAAAAACACTGGATCTTAACCAACCTGATCAATCCATGGGAAAAAACCTTCTTTCAACTCATCAGCATAGCAGCATAGCATATTGCAAGCAGTAGCCTTTTCTTCCAAGACACTTGTCTTAATCCCTATTCTTTTATCACCAACAGTGATAGTTTCCATGCTGCAACACAGGAAAGATCTAATTGCAATAATGCACTTCAAAGAACACACAGCAGGCATTTCTACAATAAGCACGCCCACTTAGAAATTCACGCGCAAAGGAAAAATAACCATAGATACGAAAGGAAAGCAGAAACAGCAGTAGTATAGAAGTATTCAGAAAACTAATTCTTATGGAAACGTCAGCAAACGGTGCAAGCAAGCAAATAACATATGGGGTAAAATGTCATTAAGAAAACCTGTACTCTAACTTTAAATAACTTCCCATCAAATATTGCAGTTCAGACGACAGATATATTTTGTGTCAACTATTCTAAACATTCCAAGCTCACGAGACCAAAAAACAAAAAGAGGTAACACAAAACATGTGAAAATGAGAAATCAATGGGACCTGTCATCATCTGATTCATCAGCTTCATCGTTTGAATCAGCAGATGTGATGGTAACATCTGGCTTTAGCTGTGCAGACTGAATCAAAGGGGGCATTACAACATTCATGTACGGAAGGAAATCCTGTCCCAAACATTTGCAGAGTCTGGCCCATGCCTAAATAGAGAAAACACTTTCATGAACTCAGATATGAGGGTATATACAGCCATTGAAGTTCATCATATTCCAGGGAGAGTACCATACCTGTAACATATAACTAGTGGTCGGATCATCTGTCTCCATCTGTGATCCTTGCAATGACATTAACACCTCCATGACCTGGTATATGATTACAATAATCAGAAACAGTTTTAAGAACAGTACAGATGGATAACAACCAGACTGACTGAGTTAAATATTTTGATAGGTCACAACGTGTATACAGGAACTAAGGTAACAGTGTCACGTGTCTAACCTTCTTGGCATCCTCCTTGAACTTATCCTTTCCAACAGCCATACCAACCAAGCTTATGCATTCCATTGCTTTCGCACGGAGCATGCGGTTGGACTTATCTGTTGCATTGACCAATATAGCTTTCAAGTAAGGCATTACCGCATCATAATACTTCTGAAATTGTTCCTGATAGAACAAGATTCACAAATAAAAACAAAAATGAGGCATTAGTCTCAACAAACTGGAGAAGCCCTAAACCATATAAGATGTTAGTATACCTGAGAAGAATCAGCAACTGATGCTAAAGCCGTTAGCGCTCCCTCCTGCACCATTTGTTTGGTGTTCTGAAATTTTATAGCAGGAACAAGTTAAAAATATCAAAGCATGTGTTGTTTATAATCAATGCGAACAAATCTTGATGTACATGTGTACAATTTGATTCATTTTCTACTTATTGCACCTGCAGTAGTAAAAGCAACTTGTGAACTATTCCGTCCAAGTAGGGTGTTAAGATTTCGGGAGTGCAGTTCTCGCTGAAGTTGAGTACTGCTGAAGCGGCATGGGCCTGCAAATGAGTGAGCCGTAATCATGAACAATAGCAACAACAGAATCTAGGATATTTCACACCCTGAATTCTCTTTAAGAAAATTCAAAGCAAAAATAGAACCATGATTTTACTTCAACAAAATATAGAATAAATAATGTCTCATTACATGCAATTCTCCATAAGTTCTGCATCAAACTCTGGTTGAAAAAGTGCAACACCCACGAATAACTATAACGATAACAGCTATAACAACAGTTATAGCATGGCTGTTATCATAAAGAAATATGTGCAAACCTGAACACGAGGATTTTGAAAATCATCCATGGCGGTAGCTAGTGCTGGAAGCGCACGCTGGTGGTATTGAACTTGCAAATCAGGACCCAAATCGGTTGAGAGTTGACCAATAGCATTAATTGCTGCCCACCTGACGCGTGGATGAGGGTGTTGAAAGGAATTCAAAACCATGGCCACCACTTGCTCCAAATTCTTGACCATCACCTATAAAAGGAAAGAAGGCAGAAAGAATTACACCAATTAGAATTATACAGGGAAGCCATTGTGAGGAATATAACTTAGAAGGCGAAATACTTTGAAGCATATAATAAACATCAAATTAAACAAACCACTCCATATTAAACGTTGCATCATGTGATTTTACATTTAAACATCTATAAAACATCAAAAACAGCAATAACATGCATTTGTAAGAAGATAATCGCAATGAGGATATATGCAAAAAATCAAACAATAGATGTCATTAAAATCATAGCAACAAAACACACCTTTGAACAACCCTCAGCAATTTGTGCAAGGGCAATAAGTGCTGCATGAGGTTTCTGCCACTCAGCAGCAGTGAGGTAGGAGGGTAATTGCTCAGATGCGACGGGTACAATAGTATTCCCACCGAGCGCAATTGCGAGCCTATCCAAGCACTCCTGCCCAACATTATAGTTACTTGTCTCCCCTGCATCTTCATCTTTGACCTCAGCACTGTGCCATGCCGGATCATCCTCCACGTCCAATAGCATGTTCATTAAAATTGCAAAAAGCCTGCTAATGAACTGGGGAAGCTTCCGCATCATCCCTGGTGCTCTCTCTCTTGCTTCTGCAAGAGTTATGACAAATTCAACAGCCAAATGTCTAGTCCCTTCCTCCAAACTCTGTGCTTCAGCTATCTGCAGCATAGAGCCGACAACATCAACAATTTGCCTGCGCAGAAACCTTGGTTCAGCTCCCGCCAATTCGATCAATAACTCCAATGCCTCTTGCGCCGTCGCTTCCTGCCCTGAATTCAACGCCTCCGTCAATGTCCTCATCATCGAGGGCAATAAATCCTGAAACCTGTCTCGTTCATTTGAGGTCGATAAGCATTGTATGAAGTTAATTACTGCGCTAAGAGCGGCAATTTTAACATCAGGATATGGGCAATTATTAAGCACATTCAGAAACACCGAATGCAAATCCGTAATATACTGCTTCAACATTTCTCCAATGAATTGTGCCAGTTGCGAAAACATAAGAAAGCTGGATTCTTGCAACTTGGGAGAACTCGATGTGACGCAATGAAACATAAATGGCAGAATCTCCGGCCACAAATTTTCAGGCACGAGTGAGGACGCCAGCTCCGAGATGGTGTCACACAGCTTCCTAATAGTGGACTTCGATTCTTCTTTCTGAAGCGCAGTCAGGAGAGTGTTCTTCACCGTAGCTCGAGTGGATTCGTTTAGTTTCGTCCACAGAAACGAGTCGTCCCCTCGGGTAAGTTGCTTCCGCAGGAGGATAGCCGCCATTGCCCTTGCCTCGATATGCGCTGAAGTCGTCAGCAATTGGCTCAACTTCAATACGAGCGAATTCGGATCGTTCTGCTTCAACAGATTGAATATGGACTCAGCCTGTGAACGCTGCTCGTTTGAGGCCGACATCAAATGGGATATTAGGGTTTCGAAAGCCCCCGGGTCTGGCCCCATAATCGCCGCGATCTGTGCTTGCTGGAACTGAGTTGCGCCGCCGTCCATCGGAGAGATTGGATGACTGGCACAAAGACTAGGGTTTTTTCTCTTCTGGATTGACGAGTTTTGGGGATGGCGCTTCTCTGTTATTGAGAGTTGAGAGAAAATATCCGATTCCAGCCGTCAATTCCCTTACATGCTCTTGGCGCACCCAAATCGAAATAAATAAGCAGAGGATCAGGGCTATTTTGGACAATTAGTACGTGGAAGGGGAAAAGCGGTCAGTTTGAAGATTAGAGTAAGTTGTCATTGTTATATATATATTTTTTAAGATTCATTTTTTGTCCGATTAATTGGTCTAATTCATGAAAGCGAGCCCTCCACATGGATCAGATAAATTTTGAGTTTTTGGCCCGCGATCGTGACCTCAAAGAATTATTTGTACCCAATGAGGATCGAACCTGATACTTCATCCCTCTTTGAAGACTTAAGTCTCAAACCTCCACCACTATGTCAACTCCTTAGGGTTGGCGCTATATTTATTTAATTTGATTGTACATGCATTATATTATTTACTCGATCATTATTTACACTACCTGGCACCCAATTTTTTGTACACATAATTAACAACTACACAGGATATGAGATCATTGATGGTAGTGGTTCGTCCAGAGAAGGAGAAGGGAATTCAAGTATTCCTACATGTGATTTAAATTTATCAACACAATTTTACATAGAAGTCGATTATCAGCATCAAATTAACGTAGATGATGGGTGGACAGAAGAACCGTGTAGTACCTAAGTTTGGACGCCACCACCAGAACCTAGTAATACATTTATGCATCCGCAAGCTGATACAGAAGGTCTAGTAGGAATGCATCTCTTACATCAAACTCATGTAGGTGTCAATCCAAATTTGCAGCAATCGAGAAATATATCTGGATAGTATCTAGTCTTGCCAAAGAATAGAATGTCTTCGATTAATCAATTTCATATGTCTGGGTATAGTCTTAAACTACAAGTCGGGTCTTGCATCTTTCAATGGACCCATCTAATTTTCGTTTCGCAGTAAAAACCTATCTGCATCCAACTGGTATTTTCTGGAGGCAATTAACACTTTTCCTAGGTTCAACTTCATTCTCCCATTATTATATCTTTCTTCCACTCAGGTTTCATACTCAAAGCACTCATCCCATTATTATACCTAGGCAATTAACACTTTTCCTAGGTTTCATCTGGAGGCAATTAACACTTTTCCTAGGTATTCGTACTCAAAGCACTCATCCCATTATTATATCTTTCTTCCACTCAGGTTTACTCATAGTTTCAACTTCATTCTGAGGCGCATCATCAGTATAAACAGATGTAACAAGGGCTCATACAGATTCAGTAAGATCCCTCGACTATGTCAGCCACAGGATATCTCTTAATCTTTGCATCATTACCATAAGTATACTTCTCTGGCTTTACACCCCTAGCAGCCCGATAAGGAAGAGCATACTTGAGTCATAGGACTACATCCTGCATCACAATCTATCATAGAATCCATAGAACAATGAGTCTCAGACGGTACAATACTTACTTGAATAGTTGTAGGATAAAATAATTGAGATGGCTCGTCCTGGTATTACTTGAATAGTATACTTCTCTGACTTCACACCCCTAGCAGCCCGATGAGGAAGAGCATACTTAAGTCATAGGACTACATCCTGCATCACAATCTATCATAGAATCCATAGATGAATGAGTCTCAGACGGTACAATACTTACTTGAATAGTTGTAGGATAAAATAATTGAGATGGCTTATCCTGGTATTGGTGTGTGAGGCACATGAGACTCAGCCGTTGGAGTATGAGACAAGTTTGGGCTTGATGCGTGTGGTGTATGAGTTGACTGTGATAAACTGGCTAGCAATCAAGTGAGTCTAACGCCAAAGTCTCCCCTGGATTCCTTGATTGGGTGGATGACTGAAAGTAATACTCGATCTCAATAAAATTAAAGTCAATTGTAATGATCATGTGACAAGTTTGAGGATTAAAACAGTGATAATCTTTTGTGAGCCCTCATAGCCCACAAAGACATATTTTTAATCAACGAGCATTAAATTTGGTACGATTGACTTTTGGGATATTAACATAAATTGAGCACCCAAGCACACGAGGAGTTAAAGACATAGATGAAGGAATATGAGTAAACTCAGAAAAAAGTTCGAATATGAATGCGAAATTTATTTTAAAATCTTTGTAGGTAAACAATTAACTAAGAAAGTAGATATTGTAATAGTCTCAGGCCAAAAACTAGATGTGACGTGAGATTCAATCATCAAGGCAGGAGTTATTTCAAGAAGAAATTGATTTTTCATTTCACTTATACTATTTTTTATACTATATTAATGTAATTAATATTACCATTTGTATACAGGCAGTAATACTGATACCGACAAAAACCGGTTGATAAACCAATATCGTCATCAATACCGATACCGATGGGTGTTCGGCAATCAAATTTTTGGTTAACAAACTGGTTGATATTTGGTCGGTGGTCGACTACCGACCACCGTCTGACAGGCCTATTGGAATCTGACGGCTGGGCCAAATGTAGCCTCTCTAGTACCAACTTTGATTTGAAATTGGTGACTCATCAGGCTACGTCTGGTGACTTTACCTCGTTGCACATGGGGGAACGCCGAGGGACAAATCTCCCTTCTGCACACAAGGGAAGATGGAAGGGGTGATTTCGAAGTTAACCGAATGTCTTTGCCTGATCTTACCTCCACTCTGAGGCTGTTCAACTAGTCCAAGACCTAATCTCTACAAAAGACAGTGGGTATGTAGTTACTCCGTTACTTGAACCTGGACCAACTCATTTCCCTGTTGGTTTACTCGAGATTTGAGCCACCTTGAGAAAGGATTATTTGTAAGACTATTTTTGGAACATCTGCATTACATCGTAATAAAAAAATGTTTACAGCCAAGGACATACCTATTCATCGACGAGCTCGGACTCAGACCAATTTTGAATCAATCCCAACTGCATTGGGCTAAACCCAAATACTAATTAATTTATTTTATTTTAATATTATTTTTTAATTTACTCCAGCTGGGAGTTAAATCAACTAACAAGTAGACAATCTTGACATGTTGATTGACATCAGTAGCCCATCATTTCAATTCTGCAAGTGCAAGTGTGGTGGAACTTTTGGCATAGTCTTTCTTAATTTTCCAAAGCTCATTTGTTAATTAACTAAATTATGTCCGTACCCTCTAGACACAATTTTGATGCCTGACTGATCAATATTAATAGACTGAAAAATGTACACCATCAGATGAAATCATATTTGTAATATGTAGATAGATTGATAGTAACAATAGTGAATGAGCAAGTTCTAAAATATGCCCGTGCTTCCAAGACATGGTTCTTGGGCTTAATGTGATAGTGTAACAATATTGTACTAAAAGGAAATTAACATGTACATTTCACAAATGAATTCAGCAAAAATTTAACATTGAACCCATCTAGTAATCATTTTGAGCAAATTTCAGAAATACCCTTCTATTTGCTAGTGATGTCTATATTATCAATTTTCAGGTCCAGAATCTTATATCCAGATTAATGATGTTAGGTTCAGAATTTTAATCATGACCATTACAATTACAATTTGAATCTAACATCATTAATCTGGATATAACATTCTGGACCATAAAATTTCTCATGCCTATATACATTCTCACATGACTACATGATACAGTATTTTGCGCAGCATTTTAATTTGGTAACTTCGGCCTAAGCACAACTTTCTGGTCAATTTTATTACAAAGCTGCATGGATACAACAAAAAATCTATCCATGAAACATATATAAACCATACATTTGAGATGCCTAGCACATGAAGAGGGTAAAACGAAAAAAAATATATAGTGCAAAGCTACCTAAACCCAAAAATGTATAAAAACAACTGTTGCATAGGTACAATTATCAGTAAACGACGTCCACTCCTTAATGAAATGGCACATCTTGAATTTTCTGTGCAAAACTGCTAGCTGTCGATTGGGTTTTCTATGCAAGGATCGTGGGCGTCCATTTTCTTCCATGCTTTTTAGGGCTCCCTCATCGCAAATTCACGTCAATCGCCGGTTTGTGCCATTCGGGTTCCAGGTATGATTTCTGCATTCTTACATTCCTGCATCCCGTTCCTCCATATCTTCCTTGCAAAGTTTGTGCCATTGATTATCTATATAGATTTCTATGGCTCTCCTTTACCCCTGATTTTTTTGCTTCTTTTTTGCAGAGTTTAGAACTTCGATTTTAGTTAGGCCCCGTTCATCATTCAGGTTTTCCTTGCATTGTCTTTGCACGCACGCATTATTTTGAGGTCCCCACTTACA
>JAOYMZ010000012.1:611661-627163 GCA_025802335.1 Pinguicula primuliflora
TACCTGACAAAACTTACACTACATTCAAGCTGGTGGAGAACATTGGTGGGATTTATACGTTTAGCAGAGTGGTTTTGGAAAAATTGCATGGAAAAGCTTGGTGATGGTTATAGTACATATTTCTGAGAGGATCAATGGTGTTCAACCTACAGAATTCGTGATTTATTTCCCACCCTATACACTCAAGCTATTGATCACTTCACAATAATTGGTGTCAAACAGATATCAATTCAAACAGAGGCATAACATGGGACTAACATTGGTAGAATACACAAATCTTACTAGATGCAGATCTAAGACTACAACTTCAAGCATATGTCGCAAAATGTCAATTGCAAACAGATGTATGCGATGTGCGGTAATGGAAATAGGAAAACTCGGGTGTCTATATTGTGAAATCAGCATATGCAGAAATTAGATCTTCCTCTGAAGCAAGAAGCACATCTAATAATCACCATTTTTTTGGGGTAAGTAAATGGTTATATTTAACTCTAAAAAACTGTACAAGATTACAATATGGAATGCAACTTCCATAATATTAGAGGATGACCTTATAGTCTCATATGAATATTCATCACAAGTTTAGGATCAGTTAGCCAAACCGCTACATTGCCAACTGGAGAAGCTTTCCCATGAGGCCATGAGTAGCCAACCAACTCCATACTTGAAGCTCGATGCTATCGACAGTATTGTCGACAGTATTTTTAGTTCCTTCCTCATCAAACCGTATACAATTTCTGTCTTTTCATAAATGCCAATGCCCAAATGGATTTCCAAACATCATGACTCATTTTCCCTTTCACTTGATTCAAGTGCCGCGAGAAATGTTCCAAGGGGGAAAACTGTTGCACTTGAGAACACCCTAGTCATTCATAAATCTGTTTCCAGGTCAAATAATCACCATGCAATCCTGTGTTCTAGTATGGTGGAATATGCACAATGCCGTTAAGCAAATGAATCCATGATGCACCAATACTCTCAGTGTCCATGACACCTTCAGGGCATTCCAAAAATCCAAACATGTCGTACAGTAAACATATTCCGTCACCAACAAAAATAAAACAGTTCCACCTTTTCCACCTCTATACAAAACAAAACAGTTCCATTCGTCCATCTGTACAATTCACGGAAAGTGTTCAAACATCATCACAGTTTCACTTGCTTTCTGAAAGATCAGGCAAATCTCTTCTTGAATAGCTGGTGTCTCTTTGTCGGATCCTTGGGCTTGCTCTTCATCTGCAGATGTCTCTTTTGCCCGATACTGAAACAATGAGAGACGAGGTTATCAGGTACAACATATAAAGTTTTTTAAAGCCTCTTTCCATTTGCATTTTGAGGATGAAATGCAGGATAATATATATATGTACCCGTATTCCATGTAAACCCTTCCACTGGCACCAGACATTGCACTCATGGATCCAGACATGCGGCGTGCTTTTAGAAGAGAGATGTCGTCAGCATCCTCTTCAAGTATTTCGAGGCCAACTGCATCGTCGCCCGCGCTCAACACCTGCGTTACAAGTTACGATTTTCAGCATCAAAGGCATGAAGTAATGAGGTAACTAACATCCCAATGGAGAAAACGAACCTTCCCAAGAAGCGCAAGCTGATCATCGATATGGTGGTAACTCAGCTCAGATCCCATATCAGGTGGGGGCAAGCTATTGATTACCTGGATAGTTACAATGTAAGCAAGTTGCAAAAGAACACAGACAACTTTTATATGCAGGTTGAAGAAACGCATAAAAAGCAATGTAGGCCCCCCTAAGCGGGTGCTCATGAGGTATTCGGGTAGGGTGGAAGGCGACTGCCCAGTGCCAAGGCGGGATAGGCGACCGCCTTCTCGAACAGAGATAAAAAGGAGAATAGCCCTAATAGTTTTTCCAGGAATAAATGGAGTTCGACCTTGAAACTGTATCCTTGATCGATTAAAAACTGCTGTCTTTTAGTGGAATAGAACATCTCCTGCACCGAGAAAGCAAGAAATTCTATGATCAAGATTAGGTGGATGAGAGGGTTGCAGAGTATGTGGACTAGCTGACTCAGGAACCTGAGTGTCTGTCGATACGAGAGAGTAGAAGAAAGCATTGTACTCCTCCTTGCCTCCAGCCACCCTGTCCTGGGGTTTTCCCTGATAATGAATAATACAAACCCATAAATTTTCTGAATTGGGCATGCATCTCCATCAACCGAAAATTTTCTAATCCCGGACATTATATCCGGACAAGCCCCTTATGTCCAGATTCCAGAATTCTTATCCTGGTTGTCCATTTATTGATCCGACGGCCAGGAGTGAATCACTTAATTTTTATATGCTGTTAGAACCTGACCGTCGGATCAACAATGGACGAGCAAGATTAGAATTCGGGACATAAGGGGGCTTGTCCGGGATACCAACGTCCGGGAGCAGAAAATTTCTGCTCCATTAACAAGATTGAAGCTGAACTACAACTTTTTCTTGCATGACATGGAGATATTAAGTGTCTAAGAAGGACATTTTATTTCTTTATAACATAAAGAATCATAAGATCACATGTCTGTACGCATGTATCAAAAGACATTACCTTAGCCCTGAGAATACGCCCAAGACGTTGAGCTTCTTGCCTTCTTGATCCAGCATGCGATGAAATCTGGATAATCACGTTTGCTTCGGGAATATCTATAGAGTTATCACCGACCTGTACATAAATTATAATCAAGTTTATGTACCTCTAGATTTTGAAAGGACACTATAACGTGCTAAGCTAACTAGCTAAGAGCCTTAATCCGGATACATCAGAGAAGGTGCATACTCTATACTGTATGAATTGATGAATATACAATCCACTTTGTAAGAAAATGACTTGTAGCAGACCTTCGATAGGAAAACGGTGTTCACATCTTTACTGGTTTTGAATGCCTCGAGAATTTTTGTTCTTTCAGGATGACTGCAAAAGAATGGACATATCATGGCATGTGACAAATAGCATGAAGGCGCAGAAAATCTCAAAGAAAAAGCACACGCCCAAACCTTGTGGCTCCATAAATCATAGGTTTGCGAAGCTTCATTGCATACTCCGTTAGGGCAAAGAGATTATCAGCGAAAACAATAATCTTATCTCCCCTCTGCTCTTCATGGAAGCGAATAAGAAATTCGCAAGCCCTGAATTTATTTGGGTTCATGACATAAAGGGCCTAAAGATAGAAAATAGAAGGAAGTGTAAGAAGAGGCAGAGTTCAATTTGCTAAGAGCTTTTTTTATAAATATATGATAAATCATTCAGAATTTTTAGAAAGAAAATAGCAAGAAGATCCTACTTTTGAAAGATATCAACCTCCCTTCCATCTTTACCTGTTTCTTCTTCGAATTGTCCTTCTTCAAATATTCAGCAAAGAACTCCTTGGTCATCGGACACCAAACTTCCGCACACTGAACATTTGCAATAAATCCTCCTTTAACTAAATCCAGCCAGTTCGCCTCATACAGCTTTGGACCAATAAGGAAATTCAAATCTGTAATCCTTTCATCCTCTCTTACGAGGGTAGCTGCAAATCCGTTGGTCAGCAATGTTATACATCATCTAGCGGTAAATATGCACGAGTAATAGCTGACCCATTTAGTGCATACCAGTGAGTCCAAGTTTGCAATGAGATTTTGTGAGGCTGATGACTTTCCTGAACATATGGGCAGGAACCACGTGCACCTGATGAATAAAACAAGGCGTAATGATCTTCAAAGGATTTTTTTGAAGAAATGATGAATGCCTTGAATGAAATAAAAAAGTTCTTTTTAAAGAAAATCTTGTAACATCAGGTTTACTCCTCTTATAATCCCAGTCAATCACAAACAATACCTCATCCATGAGAAGCAATCCCCATTCGCGGTTTCTTATATCCTCAATGATCTTTTCAGCTTCTTCAGATCGCTTGCCACCAAACGCAATCATGTTATATGTTGTCACCACTACACCAGCATTGCCACGGAATCTCTCTTTGCTATCAGATGTGAAACGGACGATTTGCTCCTCTTTAATCGTTGACCAAAGTTTAAACTGGTAAGCCCACTGATCTACGGAAACGGCATTTGTGGCCAAACAAAGGCAGCTCTTTCTTATTCGGCATGCTGCAGAAACACCAACCAAAGACTTTCCAGCCCCGCAGGGAAGTACAATTATTCCAGAACGCGCTCTACCTAGTTGACATACATTCCAGTCAAATATGTACAAGATTAATCCCTGAAGGTGTAGATCACCAAAAGACACATTGGACAACTATACACTTTTATAAGCTAAAGCACGTCATAAGTTTGCAGCGCAAACCATATATATACACAAATATGCCTAACAAAGAAGTGATCTTAGTCTTCAGCAAATTAGATTAGATTATCAAATCCCCCCAGAACAATGAAATTTACTAATGAGACAAGGGAAAGGTATACAATAAATCAGCAATCTTGCATGATTAAGTGGCCTAAAACCCAGATAAAAAGAAGCAATGTAGTATCAAGTTAGATGTTTCCTCATTCACATCTAACTCAAGTTTCCTTATTCATCAACAGATACTCGAGTACATCCATCCCACTAACAAGGACAAACCAAAAATTGACAAGGACATGACTCCTTAGTGCCAGAAAAACATGAGAGAACAAATATCCTACAGGAAAACAGGAAGGGTCCATGAAGTGAAGATAAAACAGAATTGCTTCTTATGGCATTCAAATCTCCTGCCAGAACACGCTTGTAGGGGCAGCTATATTAATAATGATGATGTAAGGTCAGTAGTCTGCACATTAGGACTTACCGTTTCCGAACATTTTACTCAGACTCTTCTCTTGATAAGGGCGTGGCTGAGCATGAGGCTTCAGCTCCACCTCGAGATCAGGATTAACCTGCATCATACACAATAAGTACCAAAACTTCCTAATTTGCCTAATACAAAATCTCAAACGCATAACAAAAGAGAGGTCCTGGTTCAACTAAAGTTTTTGATTCCATGGGAAAGATGGAGCAACTCACAGTATCATTTCTGAAATCATACTCCTCCAACATGGGATAATTTAGAGCATTCGGCAAACACCGTTGCTTTACATTTTCCACCTGTAAATTGAGAAGCTATTTTATGATGTATTATCATTTATCAGTCACACATTTAATAATCAATAGCTATGTCCTTTTCAGAAGAAAAAAATGAAAAGCCTTCTGAGAAAGCAGCTCTTTCACCATCTCAATGAGGTACAGAAATCACAAATTCATAAAACAGTCTACTCTCCAAACTATCATCAACAAAACATGAAAAGTGAAGTACTTGGGAAACAAATATATCTTCAGCCGAATGACCTAACTAAACAAACTATATCATTTCAAACCATTTTCTTGAAAAGCCGTATCATCCAAGAATATAAACTGTATGCAACTCAAACAGAGATGGAAGAATCGATGCTATAAGAGATAAATCATCACATGTTCCTCTAACAACTGAATACCATTTTTTAGAGTGCTTGAATATATTAAAAGCATGGAAATTGTGCTTGTGTACATAGCTTCCATTTAGCCACTAATGACTTTTCACACAAAAGACATGCATCGTCAACTAGTTGTATGTAATCATGGACGGGCTGCTCCTTTGGATGGTAAATATAAACCAACACAAAATAAATGGATCAATATACCTGAGCAGGGTCAATTTCAAATGAATGTATTTCTTTTTCTTCAGCTGCAGCTGCCAACTCTGCCTCATTGAGCAATTCATCATGTCCACCTTCTATTTCGCGCACTGATTTGCCAATAGCAAACTCATCACTTCCATGATTACCCTGAACGACACCGAAATGGCATATTTACCATCAGATAAAAGAACCCGGGCTGACAGAATTACACCGCAAAAATAGCCATAAGTACACACCTCGAAGGAAATTCTAGCTCGCGATATCACTTCATCTCTAAGTAACTTTTTAAGTACCTGAAAGAAAAGTTTTCACCACCAAGAATCTAAAAAGAACGATATCAAACCAACAACACTTACATCACTAAGCACATGGTTTATAATAGATAAAACTACAAGTTCTCATATTTAAGAAAACAGAGAAGATTAAAATATCTTACCTCAGGAAAAGGCGACTCAATGAAGTATTTATTCTTCTTCAAGACGAGCTTCACTTTGCCATAATTAGCAGTGGAACTGTGTATGAAATCAATCATCTCTTTTGGAAGCTTCGTCTTTGAAAGTTTGTTCAAAACAGATACAATGGTTTCTGTTTCCAGCCCCACTGATACCGCAGCATACAGAGAATGTGGGGTTAAGTTATACTCGTGCATTGACTCTGGCCTGCCAAACAGCATTCCATCAAAAACTATTCCCTTAATCGTTAAAGTGGTGTAGCATCTAATAAAAATTAAAATACTAAAGCTATTAAAATTTTGTTCCACTTTGTGCAGGAATTTATACATGGTACTCACAGCATAAGATTTTCTAGATCCCTCTAATCATTTTAAAAATTGAAAATACTACTCTCAGGCCCACAATATTTAATATTTTCCCAGAATAAGCCGAATCTCACAGGAAAAACATGCAAAATAATGTAGCCAGCATTCTTGATTGGTACTCAGTCATTCATCTTTTGCATAAATGTCAGCCATCATTATAAATATGGCTTTGAATCGACAAGGTTTCCTTCATAAAGGTCTAACATATTTTTATCTCGGAAATAGTTGGGAAACCGTCCGCCAACATAAAAATCAAGAAAAAATAGCAACTCAGGATGGCAGTCAGCGAGATTATATTCAGTGTCATTTTAGAAGACCTTATTGTGGTACGGTAACTAAGACTAAATCTCATGGTGAACTACTTGCATCTAGAGCGATTAAAACACAACAATATTTCTGGCATTTTTTTTAATCTTTCTACAATCAAGAGATAAACTTTTTCATGTAATGAGAAACCACAAATTCTCTTTGGTAATCTGCTAATAGATGCACATTTTAACATGGTGCCCAAACTTGTATACCTGCAAACTGGCTCCGCAATGGCAATGAGGAAATCATAAGCCTGCTTATACAGTGCAGAAAACGTTTCCAGAAAAATTCGGCCATCCCCGCAAGTCCATAGAGGACGATTGGCATGATCAGGTTTAAGTTCCAACTTCGTGAAATCCATCTTTCTTCCTTCACCTTCAATCCAACTCAACCAAAGCAAACTCATCATATCCGAATCAATGAAAATAATGGGAAACTAAAGAATTCTGTGATCCAAGACAATTTCTCCATACCATCTCGAGGATCATCATCCAAGTCTTCCGCGAAATGGGACTCATAATCGTCAGCAACAGAAGCCTTATACTCATCCTTCAATATCCCAAAGTGCCAAATAAAAAAGAATTCTTCAACCATATTAAAAAAACAAAACAAACCCCGAAACTTTTAAAACCTTAGACAGCTTCATCTTTTTGTCAGGCCGACCTCTGTCACCTGAAATTCAGAGGAAATCGATCAAGGTGTAAGCTTTCACATTAAACAATACAATTTTACCGCTGTACCTTTTCCCATATTCTAGCAGTTTTCCCGAGTTATTTTAGAAAAACTTCACGATAATCGCCCGCCGAGCAGCCGAAGCAACTTCGTGGACCTATCCAACTCTCTCTGCAATGAATACTAAGGAAATTGACAAGGAGGACTTTCCGATTCATCAACGAGACAAACTCAATAAGGACTCGGGGGAAAGAACGACGGAAATCGAAACCCACATCTTGAAAGAAGATATCATGATGCTTGCTACCTTTTCGAATGTCGACAGTTGGATTCCTACTTGTTGAAGCGTTGAAGGTCGAGGGAACTTGGCAAATAGAAGCAGCTCTGCATCGAAATTGAAGGATTGAAGCGGTGTTGGAAGTTTTATAAGCTTTGCACAATGCACATACTCGCCCGGCCCGATTCAATTTTGTCGTTCTCTGGCCAACTCGACCCGGTTAGCTAATCCCACAGTAAATAATAAAAATCGTCTTTCTAAATTATGGTTTCGCAATCTCTCTCGACACTGTTTCTTCCTTCTGTCCAAACTCGCCGGAAACTGAGTTTCCTTAGTTTGAAAGAGCGATGAGTGGGCACGACTCCAAATATTTCTCCACCACAAAGAAGGGCGAAATCCCCGAGCTCAAAGAGGAACTCAACTCGCAGTATAAGGTAGTTTTGATTGCTTGAGATATCCGTATCAGTCAAACCACTGATTCATTTGTTTTTATGAATTTTTTACTGAGAAATTATGACTGATCCGGCACTGATCTGCCGTGAATTAAATGAGATCCAGCTTTTTCTTCGTTTATAGTTGCGTGGAGTTCTTATTCTCTTTTATGATCTGTCCGGCTAAGACGTGTGACTGGATCTTTGTTGAGACGAATTATGATCTGTAATGAAATGGGTTTTGTGGGGAGTATGCTATAAATTGTTTTTATTTGTTGAAATATACTTTTGGGGGGTGAAGGCACAGTTTTGATTCGTTTTAGGGTATCTAGGAATTTGAATTTGATAAAATTTTAATGCTTTGAACTACTCCTGGCTGCAGGATAAGAGGAAAGATGCTGTTAAGAAGGTGATTGCGGCGATGACAGTGGGAAAGGATGTATCGTCTCTCTTTACAGATGTTGTGAATTGCATGCAGACGGAAAATTTGGAGCTTAAGAAGCTTGTGTATTTGTATCTCATTAACTATGCGAAGAGCCAACCTGATCTTGCCATTCTCGCTGTAAATACATTTGTGAAGGTACATAATGTTATTACCAACATATGAGTTAAGCTTTTTACTGTGACATTTTACTCGTTTGCCTGCAAGATCTGCTTTGGCTACGAGTTTCATTAGTTCTGCTTGATCTCAGTCGTTCAGATACTCATTTCGTTTATTTGAAAATCCTCCACAATAGCCATCCTTTGACTTGGGTAATCCCGTTGTGATTAGTTGATAGTTTGCTCTTGCACGCAGTATAGTTCAGCCCTTTCTTTGACATTGAATATGCAATGTGAGTATTACAGTCTTATTGTATAAAATTAGTGTGTATTATTTGATAATAAAGTGACTGGCATCATTATTGTCATTCATGTTCTAATTCACATTTATCTGAACTTATACCATGTTTTTTTTATCATTATGGACCAAAGTTGTATACACTTGAAAGCTTGAGATTATCTAGGATTAAATTTCGTTTGTCCTCGTTTTTTCCAGGATTCTCAAGATCCCAATCCTTTAATTCGTGCTCTGGCTGTGAGGACTATGGGTTGTATTCGTGTTGATAAAATTACAGAGTACTTATGTGACCCCTTGCAGCGATGTCTCAAGGTAACTGTACATGCATTTGATCGTCTATAAAGACATTAACTTCAAGTGAGTTCCAAATGTGTTATCTGAAGCTTGTTGAACTCAGAACTGATTGATTGTTGTTTCTCCTGTTTCTCATTGCATCAGGACGACGACCCATATGTACGCAAAACAGCAGCCATATGTGTTGCTAAACTCTATGACATCAATGCTGAACTGGTTGAGGATAGAGGTTTTCTGGATGCCCTCAAGGACTTAATATCGGACAATAACCCAATGGTTGTTGCAAATGCTGTTGCTGCACTTGCGGAAATTCAAGAGCACAGCAGCAAACCCATCTTTGAGATAACAACTCATACACTTACAAAACTTCTTACTGCTCTAAATGAGTGTACAGAGTACGTCGGCAAACTTGACTTGCTTTGATAAGTTAAATACGTAAACCCATGCACCACTGCGCATCTCAGAATACCCATTTATATGAACAGGTTTCATCATGAGAATTTAATATCGTCATTATAGGCTACTCATCATGCTCACAGAGCTGAAGGGTGATTGAAATCCCCATCTACATCCACATTGTTGCCTAAAGTTTCTTACTTATTTATGAGAAAAGTTTATGCCTATGAGGCTGTATTGAAATTACTAAGTAGTTGGTCAGAAGAAAATTAAGTTGTGGCTTAGTTCATCTGCATTTTCATCACATGCTTAGTCGTACGTTTTTGTTAACCCCTTCATTTATTTCATTCTTGTTATATTACCAATTCAGGTGGGGTCAAGTTTTCATTTTGGATGCTCTTTCCAAGTACAAAGCGGCCGATGCACGTGAAGCCGAAAATATTGTTGAGAGGGTTACTCCACGGTTACAACATGCAAATTGTGCGGTTGTTCTTTCAGCTGTCAAGGTTAGTTTTCCTTGCTTGTATAAACTTCCTTTTCCCAAAATCATTGCTATTGAATCTTGCCTTCCACCTTTTTTTGTTTTACTATTTATTTTTTTCATCAGAGCTTTGTAAAGGTTTGTATTATTCCATTGGGGAGTGAAGAAGTCATTCACCTAATTTGCTTCTGTGTGTCTTTAGTTTATTTTCTTTCGCCATTTATCATATTTAACCTATTTATTAACTTATGTTTGTAGATGATCCTCTTACAAATGGAACTGATTACCAGCACTGATGTAGTCAGAAATCTTTGCAAGAAAATGGCCCCACCTCTTGTGACATTGCTTTCTGCAGAACCAGAGATTCAGTATGTTGCATTACGAAATATAAACCTCATCGTCCAGAAACGGCCAACCATACTAGCCCATGAAATCAAGGTATTAACCTGACTTCAACTTAAATGCAGAAATATTTCGTGCTGGAATATGTAAATGGAAGTATAGAGGTGTACTAAAATTATGGCCTCCTTTGGATTCAAGGTGTTCTTCTGCAAATATAATGATCCGATATATGTGAAGATGGAAAAACTAGAAATCATGATAAAGCTTGCTTCTGACAGAAATATCGACCAAGTAAGTCAGATTCTGGTTGGAACCAATCGACTATTTTATCTTGGTTTTTGGAGTTGGTCACATTGTATGTTCTCTTATTCCACTATCAGGTTCTGCTGGAGTTCAAAGAATATGCTACCGAGGTAGATGTGGATTTTGTCAGAAAAGCTGTTCGTGCTATTGGACGATGTGCCATTAAGTTAGAGAGAGCTGCGGAACGATGTATTAGTGTTTTACTTGAGTTGATCAAGATTAAAGTAAACTATGTTGTTCAAGAAGCTATTATTGTGATTAAGGATATATTTAGGAGATATCCAAACACGTACGTGACTTGTTCTATCTTCTCATCTCCTTTTACCGGTGTGACTAATTTATTTATTTATTTTAACTGAATTTGTTTCTCTTTCAGTTATGAATCTATAATTGCTACACTATGTGAGAGTTTAGACACCTTGGATGAGCCAGAAGCAAAGGTACTCTGCAGGGCACTAACCTTTGGCTTGGTCTGTGTTCCTTTTAACAGCTTCACATTTTGAGCTTGGGAGTCCTGATGCATCTTTCTTCACAGGCATCGATGATCTGGATAATTGGGGAATATGCTGAGAGAATTGATAATGCCGACGAGCTCTTGGAAAGCTTTCTGGAGACTTTTCCGGAGGAACCTCCACTTGTCCAATTGCAGTTGCTAACAGCCACGGTAAAACTTTTCCTTAAGAAGCCGACGGAAGGTCCACAACAGATGATCCAGGTATGCTATTTAGGTTCTACTGCATCTATTAAGTGGCCTCCAACTGGAATTTCAGTTTCTGCTTGGCATCCGGAGTACCGAGATAACTCAAGTGTACTCTCCTAGCTGTGTTGCATCTCTTGGCCAGTTTTTGGCTTTTTGATTCTGACAGTTGTATCAAAAATATTATTTTTTGTTAATCAAATGTTAGGCGTTCGTTTTCATTTATTCTGGGAGTCTATACTACATTTTTGCCTTTCTATTTCTCAATTAGTCGTCAGCATAGTATTTAAAGCCACCTATCGGTCTGTCTGTTTTCTTATCCTGAAGGAGACGTCAATTCATAACTAACAGTATGATTTTACTAACAGGTTGTACTCAATAATGCAACTGTTGAAACTGATAATCCCGATCTGAGAGACAGGGCATATATATATTGGCGACTACTCTCCACTGATCCTGAGGTATGCCGATTTATTCATTTATTTCTTTTGTTCCTTTGTTGCTCATAAGATTAACTTTTTCCTTGAGGATTTAATCTTTCATATATAAACATCTGAATGCCATATGTAAATAGTACCTCTTGGCTTTTAGTCTTATAATGATTGAAAAAGAACTTGAAACTTTCTCTGCCATATGTAAGTAGTACCTGGTCTAATATTTCAGGCAGCAAAGGATGTTGTTTTAGCTGAAAAGCCGGTCATCAGTGATGACTCGAATCAACTCGATCCCTCTCTCTTGGACGAGCTCCTTGCCAATATTGCCAATTTGTCCTCCGTCTACCACAAGCCCCCTGAAGCTTTTGTAACTCGTATAAAAACAGTTCAGAAAACAGAAGAAGAAGAGTATCCTGATGGAAGTGAAGGAGTGTCCTCCGAGTCATCTGCCCGTGTAACTGAGGCAGGTACATCATCGCCAGCCACCACAAGTAATTCTACTGCTGTAAGGCCGCCTGTTGCTGCTCTTGCACCTGTCCCTGATTTACTGGACTTGATGGGGATGGATAATAACAGCAATGCCGTCGTACCTGCGGATCTGCCTCCATCCCCTGCTGAGTATGTTATCCGTATTTCATTATCAGTTCCCCTTAGGCTATAATGTCTGTTTCGATTCTTGTTTCGATGTGGTTGGTTAGACTCATGGACTTTCTACATTTATTTCTAGACCTCCCTTGCCAATTCTACTGCAAGCAGCTACTGGTCAGGGCCTACAGATCAGTGCTCAGCTGATAAGAAAAGACGCTCAGATATTCTACAGCATGTTATTTGAGAACTATTCTCCGGTTTCGCTTGATGGCTTCATGATTCAGTTCAACAAGAACTCTTTCGGCCTTGCAGCAGGCGTACCTCTCCAGGTATGAACTGGCTACACATGTATGTACCTGCTTAATCTCTGTTGCTGATACAATATCTTATCTTAATCAGGTCCCCAAACTGGAACCCGGGACGTCTTCAAGAATTCTTCTTCCTATGGTGCTATTTCAGAATTTATCTCCTGGTCCACCAAGTACGCTTCTACAGGTTGCTGTTAAAAACAATCAGCAGCCTGTGTGGTATTTCAATGACAAAATCCCATTGCATGTGTTGTTTACGGAGGATGGAAGGATGGAGCGTGCCACATTTCTCGAGGTGGGTTAACAATTAACATACTCAAGTCAGTTATATTATTCAGTGAAGGAATGCTACGCATACTTTATTTTTTTATATAAATTAGTTGACGTCGTTTTGTTTAAAAAAAACTTTATGGCACAAAATGACGTTCTGTAAGCCTAGCATTTCACTTATTCAGTGTGAGTACAAGCATATAAAGCATCAAAGTTGAGTTTTGACTTCCCGAGCCTTTTTCATATTTTGCAGACATGGAAATCCTTGCCTGATTCGAACGAAGTATCCCGGGATTTCCCTGCAGTTGTGCTACACAGTGTTGAAGCGACTTTAGACCGTTTGGGTGCCTCCAACATGTTCTTCATTGCCAAGCGCAAGAACTCGAATCAAGACGTTCTGTATCTGTCCGCCAAGATCCCACGAGGAATCCCATTCTTGATTGAACTCACAGCAGCCATCGGTGTTGCAGGGTTGAAGTCTGCAATAAAAACACCAAACCCGGAGATGGCTCCCCTTTTCTTCGAAGCAATTGAATCTCTTCTGAGAAGTTAGTTTTCCTTGTTTCTTTTTACCTTTTCATATCGTTTTTCGGGGTTATGCGCTGTTCTCTCTTTTCACCCATTTCTGGATATATAGATTCAGTTTGAGCACTTCTGATCTGATAACAGGAAACTTGTACTTTCTAATTTGTTCTGGATTATAATCTTGTCTTATGTAACCAAACGTGGGCATCTGCAATAATTCATTTGTTGTGTGGAGTTTATGAAGGTTCTGCTCTTGCTTACATTCAACTTGCATTTAACGTGAGTAAATACAAAACCCATTGGTAAATCTTTGTGGGAATTCCCAAAAAATCCAATAAATACAAAATCCATTGGTAAATATTAGTAGGAATTCAACAAAATCCAATCCCATTGGATTATTTTGACAATCAGGAGTTTGTTACACTAGTTTTTTGGAGTATACAAAGTGGTTTGGCTATTTTTTTAGAATGATAATTGCACTAAAAAATTATGAATTCAATTTTTATAATCAATATCAGTCTATTATATATGTTTTGTCAGATTTGGTTTATCTTCCTACCGTAATTTGCATGATATTACACAAATTTTTGGGCTTTATAAAAACAATTTCAAAATCTTCATGACGATAATAATAAGTCTCAAATTTTGATTGTAGAGATCGAAAGTTATTGCTAAACATTGGATTAACAACAATTTTAAATCTCTACTTCCAAAATTTTTGATTTTTTGAGCAATGAAATCGTCCAAATCAAAATTTGAGAACATAATTCTATAATCAATATTATAATTTCATTTTGGCGATCAAAATGTCTTCAAAATTCAGTTTTTTTTTTTCAAAACTTCAACAATAGCACTTCTCCCATTTTCAAGGTTAATAATTTTCTAAAATATAAATTAAAATTGAAATGAATATATATTTTTTTAAAATTCAAACACACTTTATTGGTGAGCTCTTTAGGAATAAGTCAGGTATACCTCAAAAAGGATATCAAATTTCGGTATAACTATTCTTTGGGTACTTTTTGGCTGTCAAAATTAAAAATTAATACCGATTTTAATTACTCGTCTCGAAACAGTATCGAAATCGGTCCTAAATTTTAATTTGAATACTCATGACAAGACAATTTAAGGTTTGGGTTAAGTTTATTGCACTTTAAATTCTTATTTAATAGAATTATAATTTTTTTGACAGCAAAACCGTCAAAATCGAAATTGTTTTAACATCATTTCAACGTAAGAATTCTAGAACCAATATTATTTATCTATTTCGACCACCAGAAAATGTCCTACCAATTCGGTACCCTATTCCTTCGGTACACGTAGCCGGATTCAGCTCTTTAGGCCCTGTTTGCAAATTCTACTGAAAAACTGCTTTTGGCTTTTGATAAGATTTTTTAAAAAAGTGCTTTTATAAGAAAATTATAAAATATTTACAATGGGAGCTTTACTGTGATAAAAGTTAAAAAAAATAGTATGATAAAATGGATATAATACGAAAAATTTATTGGGTACTTTGATATTATCGATTTGTATATTGACAAAATTATCTTAAAAGTGAATATTTAAATATTTACAAAATTGTCACCGGCTTAAGCCTCCCAAAAGCTACTCTAAGGTAGCTGCTTTTGGGCTTTTGGGCGTTTTTCCACCGCCAAAAGCCAAAATCGCAAACAATGTAAAAGGAACTTCTGCGATTGAAAAGTCAATAACTGCTTTTGAGAAGAATTTGCGAACAGCCACTTACTAGGTAGTGACATTGCAATTGCATAGGCCTGTTGCATATTGTATGAATTTGAGTGTCAAAGTATTCTATGTTCAATCCTGTCCCATTTACAACCTTTAAACCCAATATTTTTATCATCGCATATTCCTGAAA
>JAOYMZ010000012.1:632089-645771 GCA_025802335.1 Pinguicula primuliflora
TGAACTTTGTCTTGAATATTTGTGGCTGATGAACTTTATCTTGCGGTTTATGAACTTTGTAGTGATATTTGTGATTTAAGTGTTTAAACTTTATGGATTTAGTTGTTGTACATATTTTTGATCAATAATAAAAACAGACCAAACAGGCTAGCCCGTTTTGTAAATAGGCTAGCCTGGTCCGGCCCGTTTTTATGGCAGGGCGGGTCAGCCTAGCCCGTTTTGTAAACAGGCTAGCCTGGCCCGGCCTACATTTATAAAACAGGTAGGCTGGGTTTCAAAATCCAACCCGCCAACCTGTATAAAACAGGGCCGGAGCATTTTTCTTCTATGGTATTTTCTTGTTGACGGAGCATTTTTCTTCTATGGTATTTTCTTGTTGACAAATTCCTGGGAGCTTGTGTGATGTGAAATTATTGTATTTTCTTGTTTGCGCGAATTGGCATATATGTATAAAGATAGAGGAACAGATGAAAACAGTACCAGTATGGAAATGTACTCCAACAATCTCCTCAACAATCATTCTGCTTCTGCCTGAGGAAGATTTTTATAACTTGTTAGTTGCTTTATGAACCTACGAGATATGTGTTTTCACGGTGATTGAACAAACACTGTATAATAAGCAAGCAAAGTAATCCTCTTGCCGGTCATAACACAACAAAGATTTCATGGTATAACGTCTGAATTTGGAACATGATAATCACATCTGCAAGACGAAGTACTAACAGAACATGAAGGGCAAAAGTGTTTCCTTGTAGATAGTCGTAACAATTACTCTTAAAACAGATGCAAGCTCATACGGTGTATGCCTGCTGGATCGTGTCGATATCGAGACCCTTCAGCCTCACCACTGATTCAACATGACCTTTGAGCGTGTGCAGCTCTCTTAGCCTGCACCATACCCGTCATGAAAAATACAAGTCATCAATATGTTTCCAACACAAGTTGGAAAAGTGAAAGGGTAATAAGGGTGGGTATCCAGAATGTAACAGGCTAATGAATTTCTGCAATTGGATAGTATAACTCACTCCGGACTTCCAGAAAAACGACGTAAAACGTACCTTGCTATTTCGGCTCTCCTTTTCGCTTCCTCGGCCAACTGATTGAGCTCGGAGAAATTGTTTGTTTCGCTAAACAATTTGGTATCAGGTACATCCAAGCCATGAAGGGTTCTCTGAGCATGCGCCCACTGTAGCTCACGTTGCTCTTTTCCAAAATCTTTCTTCCTCGTAAAAGCAATCTGCAAGGAAAAAGAAAAATCAAAGTGAGTTTCGTTTCTGAGGGAACTTCCAAGAGTAACAGCAGTTGCATAGCTTACCCTTTTCTCGAGAACCAAATCCCAAGCCTTCCCACTGAGAGCGTAGCGGATAAAGAATTTAATAATATCAAGCGGAATGTAGAAGACGAGATTATAGAGCCATATCACCCCAGCCCAGCCCCAGCCGATTCCTTCAATGGCAGCAAAGCCCCAATTTGCATACACAGCTATCAATGTCGCAACCTGCGTTCAGATGAAGCAGCAAACAAGATTTTTATGCAGGGAAAATAGCATCACACTAACAAAGATAGCGAGATGGAGAGTTCCGAACAGGTTCTATTAACAGATTTATTCGATTTTTGCAACCTGCACGAGAAATCCCCTAGTAATAATATTCATTGACACTCCTTTTTTATATGAGAATTTTTCATTTTGCACCAGTCCTTCCAATACTCTTTCATTCCAGTTAAGTATTGATAAAACAAAGATAGCGAGACAAGAGTGCTAACCAGCTGAGCAATTATGAATGCTGCAACAAGCAACAAACCCGGGCGCTCTACGTAAGACCACCCCCTGGATCTTGTGACAAATATTAGAGCCTGGCTGATGGTGCTCACTTGGAGGTATATTGCAGAGGCGAGCTTTCTGAAGTCATCATGGGCTGTCTTCTCCAGAGTTGAGACCCCAAATACTCTCTGAGCATTTGCCATAAAACTATAAGGAACAAAATGCACAAATTCCTGTAGAACACAATCGACCGAAGAGGTTGAGACTCACCGGAAAGAAATCTGTTTTATATGCAGCCCAAAAGAAAATGACTGTCATCATTGCCAAGTAACCGCCGAGCACAACACCTGTGGCGAAGATTTCAGCAAGCTTCCAGCTATCAGGAAGGGGAGACGGTCTAACTCTGTCCTTGGATATGGTCATTATGGTACCTTTATCATTAATGTTGCAAGAGATCAGATGGAGCTAACAATTATGAATTCTTCAACTGAAAGACATTCAGAAAAAATACCATCATTCAGTATTGCAATAATAAGCACCATAAATGGAGGAAAGTCGAATCGCCATATGAGAGCTAACATCATGAAACCAACCTGATATGGTAAAAAATAAAAAGCAATGGAAGTTATTATACATGAACATAAAATTCAGAGAGAGATTGCAAGAAGAATGCTTAATCTAAGAAGATTGAAGGTCAAAGAAATTACCACTATACGTATAGTAATAGAAACCGCATATATCTGCAAATTTGAAGGAAAAAATGATCAGCTCATACGCTTGATTGATTCTCAGTACTTAACCAAACAATCAATCACTTTGGCATGCAAAATTTGATAATAGACCTCTATAAAAAGGATGTTACCGTGTAATTTTTCATCCGCTGGAAGATGGCTCGACTAGTTAAGACAGCACTAATGATGACGCTTAGTCCAGGTTCAGTAAGGACAATGTCTGAAGCACTGCGAGCAGCATCAGTTGCATCGGCAACAGCAATTCCAATATCAGCTTTTTTCAGAGCAGGAGCGTCATTTACTCCATCACCAGTCATTCCACATATATGTTTCCTTGCTTGTAGACGCTTTACAATTTCATATTTGTGCTCTGAACGAATTTCAAGAGGAGCATATTATAAAATAGAGTCTAAAAAATTTAAGTTTATAGTTAATCAAAATCACGTATTACCTGGAAAGACACCAGCAAAACCATCAGCTTTCTCTATGAGCTCATCTACAGGCAAAGCAGCAATTGATTCATCCTTGTTCTGTCCTAGCAAGGCAGATGAAGGATACATGTTGGTTCCCATTCCAAGCCTTCTTCCGGTTTCTTTTCCTATCGCAAGTTGATCTCCTGTTAAAGGAATACCAAGACAGAGACAGCAAATCAGAAGCCAAACTAAGATAGTTAAACAATAATACTCAGCCTTTTAGTGCAAATATCTAGAGAGCATGTCCCTTCCATAATTGGCTCGACTTTACCTGTTATCATTTTAACATTAACTCCAAGATTTAATGCCCTTCTAATAGTTTCAGCACTATCATGTCTCGGCGGATCAAATAGGGGCATAAGACCAATGAATTGCCATGGTCCTCCAGTACTCTC
Source organism: Pinguicula primuliflora (assembly GCA_025802335.1). NCBI lineage: Eukaryota > Viridiplantae > Streptophyta > Magnoliopsida > Lamiales > Lentibulariaceae > Pinguicula > Pinguicula primuliflora. The sequence goes on from JAOYMZ010000012.1 coordinate 635,451, forward strand.
TTTCGTCTTTTCCGGAACTTCCTGCAAGAACAGCAATAATTAAAAACTTAAAACTGCAAGAACAGCAATAATTAAAAACTTAAAACTGCAAGAGCAATACTACAGATCAAGATCATCAATACATCAAGATTTTTGTAGTATAAAATATCATACTGGACCTGGAGTAATAGGAAAAACTATACCTGGTAAGCCACAGCCAATGACCTAAGACCTCGTTCCGCAAACTTGTCAATCACGGCATGAACCCTTCTCTCTATCTCTGACGTGTTGTGTGCAAGTTGTAGAATCTAGAATACATGTTAGAGGCGACATTTAGCATGACCACTGAATGAAGAAGAACAAAAACATAAATAAAAGCCACAAATCGACTGTTACCTGCTCAGGTGCTCCTTTACTGACCCTGTGCCATCTTCCATCCCCATCTATGTAAGTCAAAGCAGTTCGCTTGTCGGTGGGGTTAAAGGGAAGGAAATGTACTTCCCGAATGCCAGCACGAGCCTGTTAAAAGTTTTATGTAAGTCAAATCGGGGACCACTAAACATTAAAGGAAAGGGAAAAAACTTGGTAATACCTCTTTTGGATCGGCCAACATTCCAACTATAGCACCATCTATAGCATCTTGATTCTCTGTTCGAGAGGCTCGGGCTGCCATCAGTACAACAGTGTCTGCATCAACACCTTTGGCAAAAACCTGCAAACAACAATCCGCAAATAAGATGGAAGTTGCAATTTACATAATCTGATAAGAATATGACAATCTTCCGAGAAAGAGTCTTGACGACCTCAATGAGATTCTTGTCGACCGTGAGCTTGTTGAGTGTCAAAGTACCCGTTTTGTCACTGCATAGTACGTCCATACCAGCCATCTCTTCGATGGCTGTCATCCTCTTTGTAATAGCTCCCTAAATGATGGATAAGTATGCACTCACATACTGAAATCTCAATTTAAAAAAATGAAAAATGACACTCTCTGGCGAAGGAAACCTGCTGAGCCAAACGATGAGAACCAATAGCCATTGTAACAGAGAGGACTGTTGGCATGGCAATAGGGATTCCTCCGATCAGAAGAACAAGTAGATTATCAATACCGGGGCGATATTTCCTATGCTGAATCGGATACATGACGATGATTTCTATAATCATTCCCACTGCAATGGAGCAGATGCAAAAGTTCCCAATAGCAGTCAAAACCTGAACATTACCATGACATCTTATAAGAAACAAATTACTGATTTCGAGGACATATATTAGGGAAAAAAGTATGAAAACACTTTAAGGACTTGCCTTTTGGAAGTGGCCCACTTGATTAGTAGAATCAACAAGGTGAGCGGCCTTCCCAAAGAAAGTGTGTACCCCGGTAGCGATAACAATAGCCTCAATTTCGCCCTGCTTGCAAGTTGAACCAGAATATACTCCATCCCCGGGACTCTTAGTCACAGGAAGGGACTCCCCAGTCAAAGCAGACTGCACGAAATAATTCTGGATGTTACCAAGTGAACTTAATAAAATATATCTTGAAACACCAGAGATATAAGAACCTGGTCAATTTTTAGAGGATCACCCTCGAGTAAGCGAGCATCTGCTGGAATAATATCTCCCAGCTTAATGCTTATTATGTCACCGGGAACTAATATTGAGGCATCCTCCTCACCCCATTTTCCGTCTCTGAGAATCTTCACACAACCACAAAAAATTCAGAAGTTGTCAATCATAGCATAAAATTCTAAACTCTCAAGGAAGTGAAAAACAAACTTTGGCTTTGGGAGCAAGACGGGCCATAAGAGCCGCTGCTGCATTCCCGGCATTATTCTCCTCAATAAAACTGATTGTGGAATTTATGAAAAGCAAGGTGATAATGCCCACGAAATCTTGCCAATCCGGAGGCTTTCCCTGCAAAGATCAAATGAAGAATCAAAATACTTTCCATATAACAGAACTCTGTAGTCAAATTGAGATGAAAGACTAAATGCTTACCCCTCCATTAGCAAGAGCAATTGCCATGATGGCTGCAGCTTCCATAACCCACGAAAGAGGGTTCCACATAAAGCCCAAAAACTTGAGAAACTTACTCTCCTGAGAAAATACAAAAAAATGTTGAATTCCAGTCATCACAATTGACTTTACACACTAATAGACTAACCGGTAGCGATCAACATTTAATGGCGAAAATCTCTTATTTTATTGAAATTTCAGAATACGAAAAGCAAACATGTAAAAGAAAGATGAAAATGAAGAGTGCCCACGCAAGTATTCAGTTATTGCATCCAGAGCAACATTATTTCAGAACCATTGAAGCCATACAACAAATTAAGTATAAGCATAACTGAAACAGTGGAAAGGAATCATGAGTGTGAAGCTAAAAAAAAGGTAATTTTCAACTTAGAAATCAACACCTTCTTCTCCTCGAGCTTGTTGTATCCAAAAATGGTCAATCTCTCCTCTGCAGCCTCACTAGACAAACCCTCTTTCGTGCATCTTAAATTCTCAAAAACTTCCTCAATGGGTATGTTTTCCTGTCCAGCAAAATACAAATAGCTTTCAGAAAACATCTTCTCAAGAAAAAATAACCTAAAACACATTTAATCTGACTTATCAGATCCATTACCAGATCCACGGTTTCCCTCAGAACAGCATCAAGAACTTCAGGCTTCTCAGCCATCTTCGAAAATATCTGCTTTCTTTCTTCCCAAACAGACAAGTTTCAAGTAAAGCTTATCCAATAACCTTAAGAACAACGGGAGCACTAAAGTGTCGCAAAAGAAAATCAAACGCAGATAACCTAACACGATAAAAAAGAAAAAACACGAAAGACGGATCGTTGAACCGTATTGTACTTAGTACTTGAGGATAAAAAATGAGTCGTGCCCACCAAACACCGTCCTTTAAAGAGAAACCGTACAGAAGAGTGGTATCAGTTACTATTTTAACTTTTAGCACTCGCATTATTCATAGAGAAATGCTCTGCCGCCCGAATAGAAACCGAAATATAAACCGAATTGACGCAAAAAGACTAAAATACCCCCACCCTGACTGTGTTGGTGTGCTTAGTGATGAGGGCATTTTCGTCATTTCCCTACTTTTCGGTTTAAAATTTCGGTTTCCAGGTAGTACGTGTAGCAGCGCTCTTATTCATATGCTACTGTGAGAGAGAGGGGGTACTCACGGTTGTAAAATTACTTGTCTTTTTTCCCAGTAAAAGTTCGGAATCTTCTCTTAAAGATTGAAACCTTATAGATAAAAATGGGAGCACAGCCACGAACCACACAAACTGCACATGGGCTCCCAGCCCTACTTCTTTAATATCCCACTACCAATACCAGATGTACATGCTGCCCCTGCCCGTCAATCATCTATCACGGATTGAAGATAATAGGTCGTCTCTTTGAAAAGTAGTCTTCTTCGTCATCTGAATTCATTCATGCCTTATGTAAACGCACATTCTGCAATCTGGACGTAATCAATTATTCCACGTCTGAATAGAATTACGTAATGCCACATTTTTTTGATCACTCGTAAGTGTAATTATTAATTACCCTCATAACCACTAAACCGACTAGTTTTTGACTAATGTCACACCAACCTAAGTAGAAAGTGGATCAATTTTTTTTATCGGTATTATAGTATTTTTGTAATTTATCGCACACTAATTTCCTTATAAGTTCCGTTTGAGAAGGCGCTCGTCTCGATCGCCTAAGCGTCGTCTGTGAACTGGACGATCGCCTTTCGCTTTGTCTGAATATTGGCTTAGGCCGCTTATATGGGCGCTTAGGCCGCTTAGGCGCTGGAGCCCTTGACCACTCAGGGTTACCCCAACACTTTCTCGAACACGGCTTATAAGTTATATCCTGTATCATCAGGCTTTAGACGCTCGATACTAATTAGGAGTTCTAATACGGTTATTAAACTCATCATGTGTCGGACATCTAGTGTATAATGCCACCGAATATCCGAGACCGATCAACCAACCCTTCATTTTGTGTCTTGCACTATGGAGATGTTCCGAGTGGGATTTCGTTCGGTTCTGTTTCGTATTAAGAATTTAGTTGAATTTCACGAAATTATCTCATTAAATTCATTGTTCGTAACAGGTAAAGATAAGAGAAGATTTTCTCAGGTAAACCAGTGTGGGATTTTGAAGGAAAAATTTTCCTTTGAGATTTTATGCGAAAGTCTGAATATTTTTAAAATTATTAATTTATCATTCCTTTATAAAACTATAATATATTATAAAAATAATTAATTTCGAATTTAGGTGCAAGAAAATTATTCAAAAAATAATGACAAATAATATTTTTGATTTGAAATATATATTTTTTATTTTTTTATAATTTCATTCGAATATAAAAAATAACTGATGCTCGTTGAGTATTAGATTTCGGCATTCTGAATTTGACAGAAATATGAACAACACTTCTTGCGAGTTCGATGCAAAATTAATAAAAAAAAGCAAAAAATTTATTTATTTTTATTTTATTTTAAATTAATTGTTTTAATTAAAAATAAATGATAAATTTGTAAAATCACATAAATTTAAAAAAAAATCACATGAAATTATCTTTGATAGTGAGCATGGAATTTCAAAATCATACTATATCTCAAAATGTTAAAATCATATATATATATATATATATATATATATATTCCTATGGACTAAACACAGGATTAATTTTCTCATGCCGCTAAATCTTATTCTCCTATATTCAATTCATCCATACTACTAAACGGACCCCCAATTCGGGTGGGATACTTGCCCGAGAGCCCCAAAACACCCATCTTCAGGCACATCCGACATTCAACCACTCAGACCATGTTGATCAATCTATACCAGCAAAATCATCAATTCATCAAAGAAACAATTGAGATCCAAGCGGATTTTCCATGCTCTTTCCTTGTATGCTTATAAAATGGACAAGAGGAGAAACCAATTCTCCAGCTGGGGACCGTACCTCGAGGAAAGGAATGTGTAGGATTGACTCCTACATATCAGATGCAGAATAGATTTGATAATTAAATACGAATACGAAATCGTACCTTTATAGCGGAAGTGTGCAGAATCGTAATATTCCGGTTTAGCAAATCTTCAATCGGGGCTACCATTTTTCCATCGATATTCCACAATTCAAAACTCTCCTTCCAAGATGACGAGACAGCACTTTGAGAGAACTATGAAAACTGGGTTCCAACACTTGAGAATAAAATGGTGGCTTAAGCTTTAGAGTTATGGAAATCTCCTTATTTAAATGAGTATGCATGGGCCGATATGGCCTAAAGCCCAATTAATGTAATAAGTATCTAAATTACATTTAAACACCTTAGTTTCCCGTCGATATTCCACAACTCTTAATTCTCCTTCCAAGATGATGAGACAGCACTTTGAGAGAACTATGAAAACTGGGTTCCAACACATGAGAATAGAATGGAGGCTTAAGCTTTAGAGTTATGGAATCTCCTTATTTATATGAGTATGCATGGGCCGATATGGCCCAAAGCCCAATTAATGTAACAAGTATCTAAATTACAATTAAACATCTTAATTGCAATTTAAGCTTTAATTGCATTTCGCCATAATTACGTTAATGTCCAACAGCTCTCACTCGGCTACATAAGTTGTACTATTTAACATAATAATGTATTTGTCTAACAGTTCTCACTTGGCTACACAAGCCGCATCCTAATAGCTCCCACGTGGCTACACAAGCCGCAAGTGATTGTTCAAATTTTCTCTTGATGCTTCATACGAGTAGTGAGTTGTGCGACCAATATAAGTAGCACGTAATATTATGTTAAGTCATCATCAAACTAACATGATATTTTCAAAATGTTGATATCCCAAATCCTCTTTGCATCACCGATAGCTACGAATTCCCTTTAAGCTATATAATATTTGGTTACATACATAATGTAACCGCCCAGACAAATATGCTGAAGCAAGACAGATTATTCCCTAGACACTAATGACCATTCATATCGACTTGACTGCTTTTCTAACATGGTCCACGTGATTATTAAGAACTAAAGCCTTTGGATTACATACTAAAGTAGTATCATCAAGCCTCAAGTTCAAGTCATAACTCTAAGTTAAAGAGTAATGCTAAGGGTGGACCAAAAAAGTCCTGTGATCATACAATGACAATCAGGGAAAACGTATTATCATTTTCACAACGATCGTTCTATAGCACACGTAATATGATATGTGTGTTATGGGCTGATATGACTCCCACTAATATGGGCATGTCACGATCTTTACCATACGAACCATAACCATTGATAAAAACACCTTGTCTTTATCCTATACATTCGCCTTTAAAAGCTTAATGTGAACTCAGTTATTTCACATTCGATTCTCTAGTAATCTCATTTCAGACCTACTAAAGCGACTGAAGTCATACCTATCAGTCTCAACCTTCCTGCTACACAAGCATAAGGGTGATTCTGCGTGTGATAGGGCCAATTATAAAACTTTGTGAAATTCTGTAATGTGCCTTTGTAATTGATTTGCAAATTCATAATAATTGCATAGCATGAAAAAAATGTCTTTCTGTTTCACTAATCAATTCATTGCATACACATGTTCTCTTACATTTCTACAAGATGTCATCAAACTTTACGAATTCCTAGATTCATGATATGAGCTCTAGACATATCTCTAGGAACGGGTTTGGTCATTGATTTTGCAATCATCTTTCCAAAATGATTACACTTGAATATGATATCACCATTGTTGTCATAAACAAAGCAATTTTTTTTCCGGATGTGCTTTGTCCTCTTATAGAACTTTGGATCCTTAGCGAAAAAAATCACTATAGTATTTATCGCAATAACGACATACTTTGCTTTCATAGTTGATATAGCAATGCAGCCTTACTTATTACTACACATGATATGACGTTCCCACTGAGGATGATGTCATATCTAGAGGTGGACTAGGACTCACCAACCCGCCTCCCCAATCGACATCCATGTATTCTTTTGAGTACATATCTTCCCCTTAATAACACAATTAGATCGGTCGTAGCACATAGATAACGAAAGATTCACTTAACTGCTTGTCAATGAGCATATCATGGTTTGCTTTGAAGCCATCCAACCACAAAATAAATGTCTAGCCATGTACATAACATGACATACATTAGTTTTCTTATAGCACTTGCATAAGGAACTGTGCTCATAGTCTCCTTCTCTTAATCTATTTTGGGGCATTGCTCGAGGCTTAGTGCCAAACTCTTATCAAAAGGAGTATCACCGGTTTCCAGTTATGCATCCTAAATTGCTCTAAGATTTTATTTGTTGAGATAGACCCAACAATCTCTTAGAATGATTTCTGCAAATCTCAGCTCCTAGGACATACCTAGCATCACCCATATCCTTCATCTCGAAGATGGAGGACAACCATTGTTTAATAGAGTTGATCTTTTTGCATATTATTTCCGGCCAACGGTATCTCACTGACATACGGAAAATGAAACAATATTCATTCTCGTAATCGCAAAGGGGTCCTGCTAGCAGCTTTCTCAGATGAAGGAGGAAATGTTGACGATCATTTGAAAGCCTTGTCTGCAGGGATGAAAATATGTAGTGAAAACAACACGAAGAAAGTGTCGGTGTCAATAGACCAGTCCATGTCTTATCTTACTAAAGCAGCCGGGAGAGGTTGCCCTTGGAAGCTTCTGCTTGACTACTATGGGGTGAGAAAATAGATAGATGCACGCAGAGATTATGAGTTGCAGATACATAAAGGAGAGCAACATGCTCTCGCTCTCTCATTAGCAAAATGTAGTCACACAAATGGGGATCGAAACTTCTTCATGGAATGCACGCTTCCTACAAATGCAACAGAGATATACCACTCAGAACTCGCACAACTTTAAAGCCAGGAGCTGTAGAATTAAAATACCTCGGCTGCTGGTAGGATTCCATGACAATCTGAAGTGGTCTACTATATCACGGAGGTGTATGCTATTTATTTAGCAGCCACCTCCGGCACAGGTACACAAGAGGAATCCATGATATCGATATATGCTGGTTTTTGGATTACATATGAATGATTACTGTTAGCTCTTTTGTGATGTGGATGAGGAACATTCAGAAGAACAAAAAGAGAAGTAATTATCCGAAGAAAGATGATTCTGGGGGCCCTATCATTAGATGCAATATGGAAAAACCAGTTCTCAGTCCCTGAAGAGGAAAATTGAATCTGGCGGTAGTATGTCAGAACAATAAACAGAAGCTGCCGGAAGAAAGAATCATAATCTAAAACTGCTCCGACTGCCGGTAGGATTCCATGAGAATCTAAAGTGGTCTTCCTTATCATGGAGGTGTATGCTAATCATTTAACACCCACCTCCGGCAAAGGTACAAAAGGATATCATTATCATTGAAAACTATACTAAGTACCAACTTTGATTTTACTTGAAATATAATTGTTGGCTCTCTTGTGATGTGGATGAGGAAAATGCGGAAGAAGGCATGAGATGTTGGGTATAAGATGATGCTGAGAGATGCTAGCATTGGACAACATACGCTGGAAGAAAACAGCTGTAGCGCTCCTTGGATGCTGGAAGAAAGAACTGTCAGCAAAAAAATGTGGAAGTCAGCTGCAACGCTAGGAATGAGCTCTTTGGATGCTGGAAGAAAGAAAGAACTGTCAGCAAGGACTGTTTGAGCCCAAACATCTGGGCTTTTACAAAACAGCATTGGCAAGCCCAAAAAAGCTTTCAAAAATGTGGAAGTTTTCCACAATCTACTTTGTATAGTTAGTTTGATGCATTTTTCTCTGTAACAAAACATTTGGTGGAGAGATTTGGCTGCTATTAATAAAATTTTAAAAAAAACAAGATTCATTCCTTTGTCCTTAAGACATACTCATAATGATCCTCATAAATCATGATGAAACCATACAACGTAATGGCTTCATGAAATTAGAGGTACCATAATCGTGAAGACTGCTTCAAACCATATATGGATCTTTTAAGATGACACACTTGTCTTCTTTCCCTGCTGAGACAAACTCGACAGGTTGATCCATGTAGATTTCTCCCTCAAGAACTTCATTGAGAAAGACAGTCTTTACGTCCATTTAGTATAATTCGATATCCAAATGAACAATCAAGACCAGAAGTAAGCGAATAGGATCATTCTCACCACATGAGAAAATATCTTTTCTTAGTCAATACCCCCAAATTGTGTAAAACCTTTCGCCACGAGTTGGGCTTTGAACTTTCGAATAGTTCTCAAAACTTCATTTGTTTTCATTGAGTTCATATATCCTTTATGGCGCTAACCCATTTTTACTATCTAGCTAGTCTATGTTATCACGATAAGAAGTGGACTTTTATATTTCGAAATGTACATAAAAGAACACATCTTCCTCAATCTGAATGTATCATCAAGGAATTCTTACATCAAATGATAGAATTTTCAGATAATATTGTCAAAGAGCCACTCCCACTAACCCCACAGTCGGTGGAATTCGTAGCTACATCTGTATTAGGTATAGAAGGTTGCTGATCAACTTGTCTATTCGAATAACCACTCCCACTAACCCAAAGGTCGGTGGAATTTGTAGTCTCATCATTTGAAGGTATTGGAAATTACAGCTGAGGACTGACCTCATTTGCATTTACATCTTAATTTGGCAATCTCGCACTTGTAATATGAGGAAGTTCCTGATCAAAGTACCTATTCGAAAGGACAACTCCCAACCTGTTGGTCGGTGAAAATTGTAGTCTCATAGGTAGAAGATGTTGGAGATTACTGCTGAGGACTGACCTCATTTGCACTCTCACCTTCATTAGGCTAGCTCCCACTTACAAAATGCAAAAGTTCTCTATCTTTAGTGCTTTGGTGAAACATATTCTCCCCCATACCAAGAGATAGCGATAATTCTCATTGTAACTCATACAATTGACCGCCATGTCTTCCCTCTAGTATCTCAACATTGCAACTATCAATTCCAGTCATATCTCCATTCAAATATTCACCGAACAATACATATCATCTCGCATGTTCAGGCTAATGAATAAACACCCGTTTGATTGCTCTTGGACCAAATTTTCCATGTTAATGAGTTTGGTCACGCACATAGCTGCCAAAACTCATGGTCGCATATAGTCTAAGATTGGCTTCCTCCCATTCCATAACTTATATGGAGTGGTGGACATACTTTTACTTGGTACCCAATTGAGGATATTTATTGCCGTAAGCAACGCATAATCTCAAAGGGTCTGGCTAGAAAGGTTCAATATCTGGATCTTAATCACGATTTATCATGAGAACTAGCGTTAATTGATAGGTCGTAAATTAGAAGATAACCACCTAGAAG
>JAOYMZ010000012.1:645871-684100 GCA_025802335.1 Pinguicula primuliflora
GAAAATTATCAAACAAATAACGTCAAATAAAACAATAAAACAAAGACAGTGGATAAATCAGTATTCAGTGCTAAAGCGGAGATACATACTAAAACCTGAATATCCTGTCAGCATATAAAAACTTGAGTACTATAAGTCTGTTATCAAAATCCGACGATTTGAATCCTACGATTCGATTCGATTGTAAAGGTCATCGATTCGAATCTAACATATGAATCATTTATGCTCATAAGACATCTAAATCTTACGATTTGGGTATGATTCGGGATGCGAATCTTACGATTCACGATTGAAATATCAATGCTAAACTTTAATAATGATTTATTTATAATATTTTTATTACAAAATATTTATTTTAGAATATTTAAAATTATGACCGAATCGATTCACAATTCAATTCGATTTACGATTCGAAAATTGATCATTTCGATTCACAATTTGAATCCCATTTTGACAACTAGCCTATAACCTATCCAGCATCGCATAACTACTTATCCTAACGGCCATTATCCTACCAGATTTAGGAGAGAAAAGAATTCCAACGGTTCCTTAACAATCTTTACAAGGTAGAAATAAGAGCGAATTAATGCAAAATCCCAAAAGAGATGGACCAAGAAATGACACTCACATGAAAAAATGGAGATGCCTCGGCAATATCAGTGTTCTTAGATGGGCAGCAACAACAACCTCCCATCCCTTGTAGTAATTGTTTACTCTCCAACTGTAGAGAGCAGCTTAATCATAAGGTTCATTTTCCATTCAAAGTCATAAGAAAGCAGGGCAGCAATAAGGAAAAATAATAGAAATCTGGCAACAGAAAACCTGCCCTATTCTTGAATCCTAGAACGTAACAGTGTTTTCTTAAATACAATAAGATGGCAACAGAATCTTTCATGAATCAAAAGCCCGATGAAATTGTACTACATCTCTACTGCAACAAAGGCCCCTTTCTTCATAAGCCATCTTGGTGCAATTGAGTTTCACTAGGTAATATCAGGTTTATCCCGAGCTACGTACCATGTAAATGTCATGAACAAGGTCCTAGGAGTTACACTTATTCTCACATTTAAATTTCATGCATCAGCAATCCTTAGAATTAAACCACTCGTATCTGAAGCTTGACAAACCTATAGAAAGAGGAGAAATTTTCTGCTGGGGGACGGTATATCCCGGGCAACATTTCTTGCATCCCGACTTTAATCCTGGCCGTCGGATCAACAGTGAACGGCCAGGATTTAAACACTCATTTAACACACAAGCACTAAGGGCTATAGGTCAGTCGGTAGAGCACCTCGTTTACACGTGCGCCAATGTTTTTCAGGGGAATCCATCCTAAACTCACAAAAATGGATCTTATTGATAAATCGATGATCTAATCCTGACACAGTGGATGGACAGGATTATAATTAGGGATGTAAGAAATGTCGTCCGGTATATACGGTCCCTTATTAGAAAATTTTCGATAGAGAGAGTAGAAAGTGAAATTGACGACCCCTCCTCTCAGTCACTGCTTCCCATCAAATGAAACATACGAATATCTCAATGATCATCCCCATCTCTTCCCCAGAAAAAAGCATCACAAGCTAACATCGTTTATCAATACATCGATCAAACGAGCACAAACATAGAGAAAAAAAATAGCCAAACAACATCTACTGATTATAATAGGTTGGCGCTAACAAAGGGAAAATAGAGTAAACAAATTCCTGAACCTCCCCTTCAACCACGGAACATGATTAAACATCTGAGGATAGACAAACAAACACCAAACCCAACAAACCATCACGTAATAAAAAAATGTTCGAAAATTCACCGACATCAAACAGAATTATTCATTCCCGGCTGTAATTTAACCAAAGCATTCAGTTACAACATCAACTCACAAGCTAAAATCAGCTTCAATAATCCACCATACAATACGAATCAATCCCCCAAACAAGTCTACCAAGTCCGTCCACTTCCACTCGTTCAGTGTACAGAAAAAAACAAGGAATAAACAAAACATAAACGGAGAAGAATATTTACATGCGTGTATTACTGAATGCATCTAGACTTGTTCAATCGGAGAAATCTGACGGACTCGACTCGAGATGAGAATTCAGAGGCAAAACAACGAAAGGGTTGGCTGCTGCGAGGAAAGCCGTTTTGATTAGATAAAAAAGACTAAACAAAGGTTTATGCGTCACGATAAATACCAAATATTGGGCTTGAGAAAGGGCGTGTTTGGGAGACAGAATTCCGAGTCAAAGCTGGATTGATTTATGGATTTAATTGGTTAATTAATCATAATTTGGCATATAAATAAGACAAAATATATGAAGATTCTCAAATTACAAATGCCAAATAATAATAAATGATCACAAATTCTAATGATCACATTGAAAGGATAAATTCCAATTTTAATTTCGTTGCAACACGAACATATAATCTCCAGACAATAGCTCGTTTCAATTCTAATTTCGTTGCAACAGGAACATATAATCTCCAGACAATAGCTCCTTTCAATTCTAATTTCGATGTAACCCAACCATATAATTATCATAGAAGTTATATGTCGCAAGAAAATAAGGTAGGAAATGTACAAGAAATATACTTGTAATCAAGTCATGGTTTAACCCACACTTTTTTAATATATAATGGCGTTCAGCCACATCATTTTATTGCTAAAATTTGATTCCAAAATATTATTTTATTCGGTAATTTTGTTATATCCTCCTTATTCTCCCCATTAGTAATGTCGTTTGCCAAACGCGTCCTCAATCGATGTTTTAGAAATGTCCCGCGCGACCCATGAGAAGATGCGAAGGAGAGAGAACTGGACTTTTATATTTTTTGTAATACCAAATATACCCTGAATCGAAGTCTTCAAATTTGGTGCTTCGGGTCCCACTGCGTGAATCCTAATCTGATTTCTTTCTTTTTCTTTAGGTAATTATCCTATTCTGATTTCTGAACTGATAGTGATAGGATTCTTTAAATAAGATCATATGAAATCACCACTGAATCCAAGAATTTTATCTAAACACCACCTTATAATAAATGAAAAAAATTATAAATGACCCATAAAAAAACATAAGTTCACCCAAAAATAATAAATATATTGAAACGGTATGAAATATATTGAACCTACCATTTAGTTTCAATAATAAATATATTGAACCTACCATTTAGTTTCAATAATAAATATATTGAAACTAACATTCCCTCTAGGAATGGAGGTAGAAGATTCAGCCGAGCCCTGGAGGGAGACAACAGGCCGAACAAGGAAAAAGGCAAGGCTGAAGCCGCTGCCACTATATGTAGAAAAGCTAAGGGAAAATTCTGTTTTGGTGTTTGTCACAAACTTTCCGCCGGCATGGACAATGCATGAGATAAGATCCTTCTTCAGCCCTTACGGACAGGTTGTGGATGTACACGCCCTGCCACAGGTGGAATACAAAGGCAAGAGAGTTGGCTTCGTCAGGTATGTGAAACTACAAACATTCAGGAGATTATCTCTAAAACGAATGGTCTACGAGTAGGGGCTTGTAATCTGGTGGTGGACAAGGCAAAACCTCCTGGTAGCTCAGCCCCAAAATTATCAACAAATATAGTAGTATCAACAAAACAGGAAGTGAAAATAGCAGGGAAGGAGGAAGTCGTAAAATTCAATCCTAATCCACAAGCATTACAGTGTTAGAAAGAGATAAGGAGGGAAAGATTTGACCAAATCTTTCCCTCATTATTCCCGGGATTATCCTTCCATTAATCCCGGGATTTACCCTAGTTGAGGGGGTGTGGACTCCTATATATACATGATTGTATTCTATGATGTAAGATGAGAAAAAGGAATACAAAAATCAATCGAAGAGTTCTTTCTCTTCCGTGGACGTAGGCTATACCGAACCACGTAAATTCTTGTGTCGTGTTCTACTTTTTCCATTAGATTACGCGTCTTCATAAACAACTCCCTGGTTACTATAACCAGGATAAGAGTAATGTAGGGAATCGAATAAGAATTTGAAGTAGAAAACCTCTTCTGCTCAAAGATTTTTTTTTTCTGTTTGCTGCATTGCTTGCTTAATTCTGATTTTTGGTTATTGAATCGTTCGTTTTCCTAAATGGATAGGCGAAGTGTTGAGTACCAAATTGTTCAAACTAAACTCAATGTAGTTTTGTTTAAAATTGGAGCTTTGCTTCTTGATTTTTTTTATCGCTACTGACACTAAAATTCTTCAAAACTACTTTAAAATAAGCCTCATTTACATTGTAAATCCTTCAAATTGTTAGGAGCAATTTTACAGCATGATAAGCTTTACCTTTACGAAATGCTTTTAAGTTTTAAGGGGGAGGAGTTCCTAGTGCAGTGAGCATGAATTATTTGATTTATGTAAATGATGTAGTAGCAAGCTGGGTTCGTTTCGCTTGAATCCTTCGAAAGTTTTACTTCAATTTCTTCACCCTTCTTTCAAATAATTTGGATTCTTCGTATGGAAAACCCTGCTGATTTAAAGTTTCAAAACCCGTGTGAAGGATTTTTGTTTTGATGAAGTTAGCCTAAGTTTTCTGATGTTACGTAGAAGTGGTGATAGTTAGGTTAGGTCGTTATTGGTCATGTGTCGGTTGCTTGAATAAAATGTAGGATTAGCGAATTGAGAAAATTGTCCCGAAAAGTTTGTTTGAAATCATAAAATGATGAAAGAGTAGTAGTGAGGTCCTCATTTCCAAATTTTATTTAGGCAAAAAAAACTTTTATTGATAAAACATATGATGGACATGCCTAATTTTGTTGATAAATTGAACTATGTATGGCGTTTGCTTGATTGATTGTGGTGCAATAGGATCTTTCATGTCAAAGGACTTCGCTGCTAAGGTACACGTTCCTCTCACACTATTAGTTAATCATTGCTTAGGGTCGTCCCCCTCCAAAAAAAAGACTTTAGTTACCAAATATGGGGTTGGAGATTGTCCCATCGAAATTGGTGGAAATCCCTTGCATGCACAACTTATGATAATAGACATCCAAGACCTTGATATTTTGGGGATAGATTTGTTAGCTACAAATTATGCCCTGATAGATTTCCGGGCTAAGAATATTCTCTTTCGAATTTCGGGGCATACGCCACTCTGTTACCATGGTGAACTTGGTGTGAAATATGTTGATTACCCAGAATTGTTGTCCGTCGTTCAAGCCAGACGGTTGATTAAACGAGGTAAACCAACATTCCTCGTCTTCTTATCACTCGATCTGGAGCATAACTAGGAACTGAATGAGATACCCGTGATGGCTGAATTTGGAGACGTATTCCCGAGGAGCTACCCCATCTGCCTCCGGAACGTGACGTGGAGTTTGGGATCGATTTAGTGCCAGGAGCAGCTCCAGTCTCGAGCGCATCTTATCGAATGGCCATACCCGAGTTGGTAGAACTCAAAGTGCAGTTGCAAGAGTTAATTGATCGGGGCAAAATATGACCCAGTGCGTCCCCAGGGGATGCACCAGTTTTATTTGTTAAAAAGAAAGATGGAAGCATGCGACAATGCATAGATTACAGAGAACTCAACAAGGTGACGGTGCGGAATAAGTATCCCCTACTTCGCACAGATGATATGTTGATTAGTTTGCAAGATCAAGTGTATTTTCCAAAATTGAATTTGCGATCTGGACATTATCAAATGAGGGTGAAGGATACAGACATACCAAAAATGGCATTCCTAACTCGGTATGGGCATTACGAGTTCTTGGTAATGCCATTTGGCCAGACCAATGCTCTGACAGTCTTCATGCATCTGATGAACCACGTATCCCACAAATTTTTGGACAAGTTCGTAGTAGTATTCATCAATGATATTTTGGTTTACTTGGTTGACGAAACCATCATGCTCAACACTTGCGAATAATCCTACAACGGCCGTGGGAAGAGAAGTTATATGCAAAATTCACTAAATGTGACTTTTGGATGAAGGAAGCAGCATTTTTGGGCATGTCATATCCGCACACGGCATGGCGGTGGACCTGGTACAAGTGGTAACTGTCACGAATTGGCCAGAGCCACGAAATGTGGCCAACATTTGAGTTTCCTCGGGCTTGCGGGGTACTATCGGAAATTTATTAAAGGGTTCTCAAGTTAGCACGACCTCTCACCTGGTTAACTCAGAAAGGTGTAAAGTTTAAGTGGGATGAGTCGTGTACTAAAGGTTTACAGGCGTTAAAGCAGCGGCTGTCCTCGGCTCTAGTGTTGACATTACACAAGGAAGGATTGGAGTACGTGGTGTATAATGATGCTTCAAAGGAAGGATTAGGATGTGTGCTAATGCAAGAAGGTAAAGTAATAGCCTTCGCTTCCTGGCAACTCAAGAACTATGAGAAACTACCCTACTCACGAAATGGAACTGGCTGCAGTAGTATTTGCCTTAAAGATATGGAGACACTACCTCTACGGTACAAGGTGTATGTTGTACACAGACCACAAGAGCCTCTGTTATATATTCACCCAAAAAGAATTGAATATGCGTCAGCGCAGATGGATGGAGTTGTTAAAGGATTATGACATCGAGATCCAATATCACCCTGGTAAGGTTAATCGAGTAGCTGATGCACTAAGTCATAAAACCGTCGAGATGATGTCTGCAATGTTGATTAGAGATTAGGATAGTTTGGAGGTTGAAGTGGTGGAATCGGTGGCACACCAACTTGTAGCTCTCACCATGGAACCCGATATAGTAAAATTGATCCGGGACGGGCAAGCGAATGATGCTGAAATACAAGAGACAATAGCACATGAGAAGGGTGAGTTCAGGGGTTTAACTCGTGGACGAGACGGAAGGATTATGCGACATGGCCGTGTATGGGTACCTGCTGATAAGGCAATCTGGTTAGAATTGTTAAAGGAAGCCCATGCGGCGCCTACAGCAATGCATCCAGGAATAATGAAAATGTATCAGAATATGAGGAAACAATATTCATGGCCTAAGCTGAAACCCGAGGTTGCAGACTACGTATCCAAGTGTTTGACATGTCAAAGAGTGAAGTCGGAACACCAGAGACCGACGGGAGTGCTGCAATCATTAGAGGTACCCATGTGGAAGTGGGAACATATTATCATGGATTTCGTGGTAGGACTCCCCTAGACCACTAAGGGACAGGATGCAATATGGGTAATCGTGGATTGCCTCACCAAGAGCGTACTTCCTCCCAATCAACATGCAAGGCAATCTGAGCTAGTTAGCAACGAAATTTATGAACCAGATAGTGAAATTACATGGCATCCCAGTGAGCATTGTATCCGACAGAGATTCGAGATATACGTCCGGGTATTGGCGAGGTTTCCATGAAGCATTGGGGGCAAAATTGAATTTTAGCACGACCTATCACCCGCAAACTGATGGTCAGTCCGAGAGAACTATCCAAACCTTGGAGGATATGTTGAGGGCGTGTGTGCTTGACTTCAAGGGGCGATGGGTGGAATACCTACCCCTTGCAGAATTTGCATACAACAATAGTTACCATACTAGCATCGGGATGGTACCATACAAAGCACTCTATGGGCGCCGCTGCCGATCACCTAGCTACTGGGGCGAAGTAGGCGAATGCCAAATTACGGGGCCAGAGTTGGTTCAGAATGCAAAGGAAAAGGTCATAGTGATAAGAGCGAACATGAAAAGAGCACAGTACCGCCAGAAGAGTTGGGCAGATCTGAGGCGTCGGCCTCTCACCTTACAAGTAGGGGAGAAAGCATATCTAAGGATCTCCCCCACCAAGGGGGTTGTCTGTTTCAGTAAAAGTGAGAAGTTAAGTCCAAGGTATATCGGACCATACGAAATATTGGAGCGAGTAGGAGAGGTCTCTTACTCCTTGGCCATGCCTCCGAGTTTGTCAAAGGTGCATAATGTGTTCCGTGTGTTGCAGTTGTGACGATATATCAGTGACCCCAGTCATATCCTTGAAGTGAGAATTTTCCAATGACGGAGGACCTCAGTTGTGTGGAGAACCCCATACGAATCATCGACACTAAAGTGGTCAATTTGAGGTGGCGCCAGATACCGTATGTAAAAGTGTAATGGTCAAATCATAGCAAGGAGGAAGCAACAGGGGAACGGGAAGACAAGATGAAAATGGAATACCCCCAACTATTCGTTGGAGCCACGCGTTTCAAGGACGAAACTTCTAATTTAGAGGGGGGGGGGGTGAAGGTACCAAAATTTATTTCGTAATATCTACTTGTCGTGACCATAATTGATCGCCGGAATCATATGTGCAACCTTTGTAAATAGAGAAGTTGAGGCGGGCCATGTAGCCAATCGGGCCAATTGACGAAATTCCAATTTGGAAATTCGTGG
Source organism: Pinguicula primuliflora (assembly GCA_025802335.1). NCBI lineage: Eukaryota > Viridiplantae > Streptophyta > Magnoliopsida > Lamiales > Lentibulariaceae > Pinguicula > Pinguicula primuliflora. Next base: position 654,188 of record JAOYMZ010000012.1, read on the forward strand.
CCCAATTTCAAAGCCCAAAATTTAGTGTAAAACACAAACAAACTCGGCAGCAGGTCTCGGCAGTTCGACGTTGGACTGGGTAGGACGCTAACGGAGTCTCCATCTCAGAAAATCCGCAGATTCCGCTCAGAACTGCAGCCACTCGCCGAGATGCACCCACGAAATCCTCAACCTTTGAACTGAATTAAGTGTAATTCCACGCCTATAAATGTTCGGGGACGAAGGAAGAATTGAGGCAAATATACCAGTTTCGTTAAGTTCTTCGAAATCGAGGGTAAGAGAATCGATTTGAAGAAATGTTGTGGATTGGGTTCCTGGGTTTTTCTTTCTTCCTGGAAAACATCGTGTGTTTCTTACTAAATTCGTGGAGTCTGTGCAAATTTATTTTTCAAAATCTTTGGGTTCGTTGTTAAATCTTCGGTATGGTGAAGTAGGTAGATGAGTGGGTTAGACTTCATAATCTCTTTGTTGAAGCATAGACTTTTGTGTTAACTTCCAGTCTTTTCCGTAGTTTGATGAAATGTTTCAAATGCTGATTTTAAAATGGGGAATGGGTTTGTATTAGATTTCGATGGCAGAATTAGTGTGGAGTCCTAGACTCTGTTTTTCACCAGAAAAAGGAGTGGTAGAATTTCACTAGTATGTGTGCACTGTCTACAATTGAGTACGAATTGTGTGTGTTTGGTTGATTGCCATGTTGAGCCATGGGCTCCGTAATTGGGGTATAGAGACCTCGTGTTGGCGGTACTTGAATCGATTCGTATTGGGCATACGTGCTCGGGTGTGATGTACCGTCCAGTGTAGTGTGGATTTAAGCTGTATTGAGGAGTTGAGATAATGGTGCTTCTTGTGGATTATTCTCCTTAATTGATCAGGATGTGCTTGTTGTTTATGTTTGAGTTCTTTAAGTACTGGAGTAGTGTAGATGTTTTTTTTTTAGATCTACTCACCTTGTCATGAAAAACTTTTAAAACCAGGGTGCTCTTCCTTTGATTCACTTACTGGGCATTCTGCTCACCCCTCTTTCATCTCACCTTTCAGAAGCAGGGAAGACCTGAGCCGCGGTTTCGGTATAGGGGCGTGCAGTGCTGTGCTTCTGTCCCTAGCTCATATAATTGATAGGTTCAGTCGTATGTTAGAGATTGGGTTGTTCGTTTAAGTTTGCAGACACCGCTAATTTTATTAACTCCATGTATTGGGTTTGGTTTTTTTTTCATTTTAAAGATTGAACCTTCGTTCATCGAATGTCAGATTTATCCTCGAACAATGTAGCTTCTGCCCAAGTATTTTTTTTTGGTATGTTACAGTATAACTTTTGCTAGAACGAATCATTCAAAAAAAAGTTAACAATATAAGGGAAACCAGTTTTATTTTTAAAAAAATGGGATTTGGCTTATCAGGATATCCCGATACCATAATGGGATATCCCGATCCCGTCACGATAGTTATCGAGAACGAACTAACAGGGCAAGTGACCTAGCCCAGGTTCTGGTTACAAAGCAGCCATAAACCCACTATCGTTTGCAGAGATTGGGTTTTGGACAAGTTGAACAACATCATAGATAAGATCAGGCAAAAATAATCGGTAAACTTTGAAATCATCCCTTGCATCCACCCTTGAGTGCTGAAGGGAGATTTGTCCCTAAGCATCCCTCAGGGTGCGATGAGATGAAGCCATCAGATGTAGCCTGATTAGTGACCAATTCCAAATCAAGGTGGTTCTAGAGAGGCCACGTTTGGCCAAGCAGTTAGCCTCCAGATTGAACTCCCTCAGGTACAAGTCCCTATTGACATGTAAGATTTTCTTGATTCCGCATGTTGTCTGTATAAGCCGGATTTTCTGCACCAACTTAGAGTTGGTTAAGTCCTCCCTACTGCCTTCAATTAGAGTAAGGGCAGTTTTGCAGTCCGATTGGAACTTGACGTTATTGACATTGAACTCGCATATTAAGTTGAGACCTTGTCATATGGCTCGGAGTTCTCTTGTACAGGAGCGGATCCAGAAGTTTAGAATCGGGGGTGCTCATATGAATTTTTATCGTGATCACAAACATAAAACCTTAACGACGTATAAAATAAATGATGATTTAGTTTAAATATTAATGTCAAATTTATGGTAAGTTTATTTCTCTTTAACCTAATATTTATACATTTTTAGTTTTCTTTGACGGCAAAAATGCCGAAACCAAATTTTGTGATCGACTCTCTAAAAATTTCGACATGAGAATTTCAAAAATATTTATAAATTTATTTTTGGCGATGCTGCCCTTTATATAAACAAAATAAAATATAAAAAATGATTGTCATTTGTAATGTGGTTATAATATTGATTATCATTTTAAATTAATTTTATGCTTTAAATGATTTAATTTTTTAGTTTTTCGACAGCAAAGCCGAGATATTATTTATAATAGAATTTAGAGTTTACAAATTCAGTATTTATAGGATTTATTGTTTATAAAATTAGGTTTTCTCTAATAATGTCGCAATATTACTTTTAATAAGATTATATTAAATATTTTAAAATTCTAAAAAATTAACAATCACCATCCAACTTATTCATTTTTTCTTTTTCTCACAAATATACGACCCACATCACTTATTTGGTTTATAAAGTACATATACTAATTAATCATCCTTTGTATGACTTGATTTTCAATAAAACTATAGTTCATCTCAAAAAATCATTAACAATATAAATGTCATAATGAATGGCAAAAGAAATGTCTATACAAAATTGAATGAATTTGAAGTTATAAAACCAGAACAAATATTGAGAATCTTGTACGATTGCGGTTGACCGTGACAAGTCTAATTTCTGAAACCCACATCCTTACAAAATAAGCCCAAGCTTAATCCTAAACTAATGTATTAAAATCAGTCAATTCAAAATATATTTGAAACAATAAATTAACAACATGTGTCCATAACTAAGTGATATAGAATTTGAGTTCCATTTATTCGAATATGGAGTTTTGTACCCACAATTTAATATAAATTTTTTTATTTCCAAAGAACCCCATAAGGCCACACTAAAAATTTACAAATATATCCCCATTTTGGTCAAAGTTAATGGATGAAGTGGGACCTATAAAAAAAATGATGAAGTAGGAATAGAAAGCCTGTACTTCCTCAAAGGGCACAGGGCAGGGGAGAGAATTATTAAAATGTGTGTACATTTTCATTCTCACTGCGTGCAAACTACAAAACTTCAAACTCCATCCTCCCACAGCTTCTAACATACTGATTTTTTGGGGGTTAGACTGGGGGTGTTTGGGCACTCCAACCACCTGGCTGGATCCGCCCCTGCTCTTGTAGTCACCGTACATTATCCAATTTGCTTGGAAAAAACAATGAACCAATTTGATTACGATGATGTCACCACATGACGGTGAGATGGTTTGCTGGGGTGAATTCATTGATCAAAACTTTTAGAGTTCAAGGTCCAACCCACTTGGTCTAAAAATGACAACAATAGGTCACATCACTTTTGTATCATTTAATAATGTATCAACAACTATGTTAAAAAATTAAATTCTAACATTTTATCTAATTAAATAGTGACACTTCACAAATAGTGTAAATGAGTTTTTAAAAATTGGTGCCTTGCTGCGCTACTCTTATTTATCAGAATAATTGGACAACTGACTTCTACGAAAATTCTATTTTGAAATGTAACTTTCTATTTCATTTTTATTTATTTTTATTGTTCTTTTACTTAAAATGCATTAAAAAAAAGGAAAAAAATAAATAAAATACTTAACCGGTCTTAATATTTTCTAATAAAATCAATCGCCGGAAGACTTTTCACTAACTCATCTCCGTCGAAAGGAAAACCAAACACCGAAAATTAAAAAACCCGTAACCCTTCAATCGAAAACCTTAACTGGAATCCTTCAACATGTCATTCGAGTATTCCTCAGACACGCACGTGAACTTGGATCAAACAACTATCGATATCTAAATAAAATCCTTCCGACGCACACGCGGCAAGCCCAACCAGCTTCACCGCTGCAAACGAGAAGAATGATGAACGACCCGCCACAGTCTCAGGCAGCAAGAATGATGGTCAAACCAAAAACATTGCAGGCTCGGGATTTGAATGGGGGCGATGACTTAAGTAGACACAATGCAGGGCGTTCCCCATCACCAAATCTTCAAGTACCTTGTAGGTTATTCCTTGCGATTTGTGTTATGATAAATCACTTACCCGACTTTGGCGCGTTGAGAACGACTCCCTTCTCTTGAATTTGATGTTTTTTTTGATTGTTGTCAACACTTTATACACAAGTGCGAATACCGACTGATACACCTCAACTGGTAGGCTTTCCCACATACCTACCAGCTGAGGTATACGACAGAGTATACATGGAGTTTCATGTTAAGGTGACGGTGTGCTAGTCATTGCGAATTATAGGAGAGATAATTGAGCGGCTGAGTGAACGATAACTTGACCAAATCCGAAGCATCTGCTTGGGTCATATCCTTGATTTGGACAGCTCTTGAACGTCCCAAAGGAAAACATCCTCCTGTCAGCTTGCCCATTCTATACTGCTCAGGCGAATCAAAATCCATAAGCGATTAGAGTTGTGATTTCTCGTAGAGTGAAAGACAATCCGATTTGATATGAAGGAGTTTGCCATGGTAACTGGATTGGACTGCTCGAAGGCGCTAGTGACGGATCCTTCAATGAGTGATAATCGTATACGAGACAAGTACTTTCCATGAAGTGATACAAACGTCACCTTTCAAAAACTTAAAAACTTGTAAGAAATGATGACGGATAAGGCAAAGTAGAAGAACTAAAAGGAAGATAACAGAAGAAGAAGAAGAAGAATGTAACAGTCGAAATGTCTACTGACAATACGAGGAGCAACTCTCTGAGGATAGGATTAAGATCTCCCTGTTATACCTGCTAGAGGCTGTGATCCTAATAGGTGATTATAAGAAAAACGTCGATGACCTTACTCTGGGCATTGTCAATGATTTGACAACGTTCAATGCCTATCCATGGAGCAGTAAGTCTTACGTAGAAATAACAAAGAGAGTGGTACAAAAAACTCTCCATACAAAGTATCAAGAACGAATCGTCAAAGAGAAGGATGAGAAAAAACTCCAAGCAGTCGATAAAGAGACTTACACCCTGACAAGTTTTCAGGTTTCTGTACATGTAGTGGTTTTTCATTAATGTATGTTCTCAAGTGTATGTTTTATTAACGTTAATATTTACCGAAGACGTATGTACGCTCCCTTTAAACAGATTTGAACGTTGGAGGCCATTTCCAAGCTCGGGAGGTTATGTGGCCAATGTGTTGATAGAAGCACGATAAGGTTTCCAAGATGCCTGAACTGAAAGTGTTGTTATGCGGTGGCCAATCAGGAACAAATCATTGATATTTTCTGCAGGGAGAGAAGGGTAAGGAATCTCATTGATGTTTTTCGACAGCCCATTCGGGATTCTCAACTAACGCAGACTGGTACATCACGTATGTCGGGATGCAAACCATGCACTGGATCTGCGTGTATTCGTTGCCTTGCACGATGCTCATGTATGAGATTCGACAACCCATTCGAGATTCTCGGCTATATTCTATACAGGTACATCCTGCATGCCGGGATGCACCCATACTGTATATACAGGGCCATGTACAATGATCGCGTACGTGATCCGACATGCCATTCAGGATTTTCGACTATATGTGGTTGTGCACGATGCACAGTTTAATATTCATTTTCGATTTTCTTCCACATGGCATTCTTTATCCTATCCTGATACCTTCAAGGGAAGAGAGTGGGCTACAATATATGAAGGATATTGACTACGTGACAGACGTTGAAGATCATCGGATAATTGCATTGCTAGAATTGTTCGGTGATGTGGTGTATATTGTTGATAACTCCGATGGAGAGTACGACGATACTCTCCCTTGGATATATGTAGATAACCGATCCAATGGGCCTTATCATAGTTACTTGCCAGTACCCCAATATTCTCCTACTCATCAATATCAACAGCTTGGTCAGACTGTTACCGGAAATGCATCGCCCGATTACCAAGATGAGCACAAGCAGGAGTTGTATAAGATCAGGAAGATATTAGAAAAATTCGTCTATGATGTGTTTGAAGAAGACGACTATATTTTTTGCTCATTTTGATCAAATTAAATCAAGGGTGGAGAAAACGAATGAAATGCTGCGTTCTACAAATTATGAGTTGTGGACTATCGTGGAGGCTTTACACAGGTAGTTGAATGTTCAGCTAGTCGTCGGTGAAGAATTCCGAATCAAAAGTGAAGCATCCAATAATAAGCAAGATGTAATCGAAAGTGAAGTTGGGGGTGTGACATTATAGACGAACAACCATTTAGGATTGTTGAAAAGGAAGGTTTTCGAGATTACTCTTATGCACTTATGCATTTTGGATTTAGAATTATGATCCAGACAAACAAAGAGCGAGCAAAGAGGTGACAAAAGTCAAAGTTATTGTTGAAAAAGTTTTTAACCAGTATAATGACTTGCCGCCACATGATTCACAAGAGCAGCCAGCCACACCACTACCTCTACTTACTAATACTACAACAACTTCCGGTAATGACCTGAATGATTATTTTATTCGTCATTACTATTTACTACTTAATTCTTCTTATCAATTCGTAAAATACTACAGGGACATCAAAAAATATTCAGACAGTGCAACATTTTTCCGAACTTGATTTTGAAACTTACAAGGTGATGAAAGAAAGATCTGATGATGTCAGCGAGCTTGAGAGGTATGTGAAGGAACCATGTGAGCTCAATGATCCAAGCTTTAACATTCTGACCTGGTGGAAGCAGCATGAACGCAAGTATCCAGTGTTGGCGAGGATGGCAAGAGATATTTTGGCCATCCCACTATCCACGGTTTCATCAGAGTCGTCATTTAGCACCGGTGGCAGGGTGATTTCACCACATCGTAGTTCCTTACTTCCTTCCACGGTTGAAGGTTTGATATGTGCGCAAGACTGGATCGTTTCTTCTTGCAACATTATTCCAGAGCTTGAAGCACTATCATTAGATGACCCCGAGGATGATCCAGATATGGTTGCACTGGAGATAGGTAACATTACATTACATAACATTATATAATACATTACAATTTACAAGGATATGCACGAATTACTAATATTTTGATTTCATTCAGGTCTACACAACGATCCTGAACGAATAATCAATTCATTTAAGGCCATTCGTATAAACTAGTGAGTAGTGACTTGGTGGTATGAACTTTGGAGTATGGACTATGGAGTATGGGCTAGGGATATGGAGTTTTTGCTGACTTTATGCTGTTTGGGATTCATTTTGATGTTTATGCTGTTTTTGGGATGAATCTGATGAACTTTGGATGCTTTTGGGATTCATTTTGCTGTTTATGCTCTTGAAATACTATATGGCTATTCTTGTGTTGATCTAGATTCATATGTCTGCAAAATTTACTTACATTCTAGTGAATAGCCTGCTAAAGTATTGGTGGAGACTGGAGTTGAGTAGCTTAGTTTCTTCCGGCTATGGATTTGATATTGCTTAATGCTTACTAAGTCATGCATGTGGTCTGTGGATGCAAGTTCGTCCGTGTAGATGTCTAAGATTCAATTGCAGCTGATCCTTCAAAATTCAGTCTAGATGCAAGTTCGTGTAGATTCCATTGCAGCAGGAAAAAGTGTGTCCATTTCTGTCATGCATGACTGATGCAAGTTCGTGTAGTTTAGAATTAGATGCAAGTTCTGATGGATCTAAATTACAGCAGTTTAGATGCAAGTTCCTAGTTTTGTTTTGGTCCATTGTGATGGAAAAGTGTGTCTTCCAGTGTGTTTTTGTCACTGATGGGCAGCATCAGAGTGGGCTAATGCTTCTGTCACTGTTTTTTCCTGAAAGTAGGTGTTTACAAACAATTTCTTTTCGTGCGGTACTACCGCGGTAACCGTAGGTCGGTTGCCGCAGTCGACGGTGCGGTTATCGCACCCTGTGCGGTTCCGTTGGCGGTACCGAAAACCAGCAACAGACCAATATGCGGTCGGTTGCGGTAGTGCTGCGGTCGGTAGTAAAACCGACCGCCCGACAGGTCTAATCATAATCTAGGACTTTCTATTTTTATTTTTCTGTATTTCTTCGACTTTCATTATATTAAAAAAATACTTTACTTATAAAAAGATATATGCAAATCAAGAAAATTACAAGGAAATAAAACAAAAGGAAAAAATTGCGAAAAAGTTGAGTCTTTTTTCTCTCCTTGGATGCCCCAGTTGCTAGGAAACTCAGTAGGTTACACAAACTAGAGACACGCTTCACCAGCCGCCTCCACTCCAATCCTTCTTGAGTTTTTTCCATTCCTTTTATTTTATATCATGCGTTGTCTCATTTCAATGATTATTTGCTTCCCTTTCTGGTCTTTGGATTTCCGTTAGAGATACTGGTTTGGTCGTATGGGCTGCTGACGCGCACCATTTTTAGGTACTTATTCCCGTTCTTGGATTTTGTGTCGATGTTTTGCTTTCTTTGCAAGTTTCTAGCTTTGTGCGTCATGGATAGCTTCTTCTTTTTTTAACTAAAAAAATGGATAGCTTCTTTTTTGAGTTTTGATGGTGAGCGGAACTGGGTTTCATGTGTTTTCTTCTTGTGATGTTTCGAATGCCGGTGGTTGTTGGGTCTTTTTTCCGTTTTTATTTTTTTATAGCCACAGTTATCGTGTTCTTATCTCTGGTCATAGATCTTTGCTTTGTTTTAGGACTTTTGGGGGTACGGCGAGGTTCTATTTGTATTATGCTGTAATCCATTCTGTAACATTTGAAACTTCTGGGAAAAAATGGATACTTCGAAAAAATGGAATCTTTTTGTTAACCGAACTTTGGAATTCGATGCTTGTAAATCATGATTCTCTCTGTCTAGTAAATCAACAATTTTTGAAGATTGGTTCTACATGTTTGAAATGAATTTTCTGGCATTTTATTCTTGATAGCTCCCACTTTTAAAAAAATTAGTACTATTCAAGTCACCTTAGCTCGTGGGAAGCTGAAATTTTTCGTAAATGCTGGTAATGTTACCACAAAGTTACTGCCTTGTAATATGTTTTGAGCCGGAAACCTCAAACCGTGGTATCATCTCTTCTTTTCAATTTCACTCACATAGGAGTTCAGCATTTGGTTTTCCTGGATTCTTTAATTAGTATCAACAGTTTTAATTAAGTTAATGTTGAGGTTCTTGCGGTGGCAGTAGATGGATGTTTGTTTGCTTTAATTTATTCATCTATTTGTGCATAACTAATACATTGTTTTTTTACAGGTAACTAGTGCATTGTAATTAACTGTACTTCGTTGTGGAAATAAATATTGAGTTGCAGTTCCATAGTCTTTCGGACATCATATTCGTTGAAACATAAAATTATATCGGCGAAAAGATTATGAGAGAAAATAAAGAGCTTTATATGGTCTGCCTACTCAACCTGGATACATGGATAACTCGACTGCTCCTCTATAATTATTTATAGCTTGATATAACAACTTATTTATAGGCGCAATGCAATAGAACGAGGAGGATATTCCTAATTCGCGGTATAAGGCTTTCATGCCAACTGTAATATATTAAAATACTATATTGAGCCTCTCGAAAAACTGGCTCTAAAAGCTTCAACATCCGTGTCAACGAAGAGAAAGTTAGTGAAACATTGTGTATGCAATTGATTTGAGACCAGAAATTGTCTCTATTGGTAGCATCAGGACTATCAGCTCACCACGTAATTGGAACAGATGAGTGTCTATCGATGCAGGAACTTCCTGTTCAGTTTGCTTATTTCTGCATTTTTTGTATTCTGTCTACGGAATGCTTCTTTGTACTTTGTTTTTCTTTATTACTGATATGTTTTACACTCAGTTTGGCGCATCATTTTGTGTAATGCCATATACTCGTTTTGGTCGTGCTCTTCACATACTTGATCTGTATGTTAACTTCTTGCAGGATATACTTTAAAGACTTCAGATCATGTTTGTTTTTTCATGTTGGCCTTTAAGGTATAAATCTGCTCATTTTCTTGGCAGGGGGCATGCTGCTACGAGTACTTAAAATGATACTTATCAGTTCTTACGCAATAATCCACTGTGATGGGGTTGCTTCAGACGTGGTCATTTGAGCCCTTACCTCATTTTTCTGGCAAGAGTATATTTTCCGATTGTCAACACTGAATCTGCCGAGCAATGTTGAGGGCAAAACATATCGGTACCGTATCCCAGTCTGCTAGATCCTTGTGGCTTAATGGACCAAGATGTGGCGCTGCAGATGGAAGTTCATGCACTGCCTCTGAAGATGAGACTTGCATTCCTGATAGACCACTCAGAACAAATGTGCAACACCTGAAAGGATCTTCCACAATATTAAAAAAGGACGCTGCAGGAGTAGGTTTGTTGATTTCAGTTGTTTCAGGTAAGGAAGCTAGTCCTAAAAAATTGGACGTTTGCTCTCCTTCACACGATGTAACTCTTCCGGTGTCATCGGGTAGAGGAAGATCTGTTAGTTATGAAGATGTTTCTGATTCTAAGGGCATCGTGTATTCATCTTCGCCTCCTATAGCAGACCAGTTTGTTAAGGTTGGCATGGCAGCAGTAGGCTTCTTATCAGACATAGTAAATTATAGAGTCCCACAGGCCGATGGTGCAATTACCTCATGTCCAACCTCCATGGTTAACCTCAGGAAACCAATATCTAATGTCAAATCCGCAGGTACCAAAAATCCTAGAAAGGATAAAGTATATGTGCATCCATCTTCCGAACCAGCGTCAAAGTCGAACTGCGATAGACGCTCTCATGGGAGGGAAAATGAAATTGGTAAACCAGGTTCTGCCAGTGGGCTCGCAAGTTTGTCAAGCAATGGAGTTGGAAATTCTATACGATCTCATGATATCTCTTCAGCGTCTGCTGATATAAAAAGTTCAATTCGTCAAAGGTCCAGAGTTTATTCCAGCCATTTCGTGCCCGGTACCGATATTTCAGAGGGGAAATTTGTGATAAACAAGGCTGAAAGGTTCATTGATTCGATACAGCAACCGAAGGTAGTTTCTGGATCCAGGCAGTTTTCAAGTACTGGTGCTGTTTCCGATAGCTTCTCCCGTATATTGGGTCAATGCAAGTGGAGTCCTGCTGTGGAAGTTGCCCTTTCAAAACTGAACTGCTCATTGGATGCCTACCAAGCGAATCAAATTCTCAAGCAGCTTCAAGACTACACAGTTGCTCTCAGTTTTTTCTACTGGCTGAAACGACAACCCGGATTTAAGCATGATGGGCATACTTATACCACCATGGTTGGTATTCTTGGTCGTGCTAGACAGTTTGGAGCCATCGACAAGTTGCTGGATCAGATGGTTATTGATGGTTGTAAGCCAAACATTGTTACCTACAATCGGCTCATTCACAGTTACGGGAGAGCTAATTACTTGAATGAAGCTATCTCTGTTTTCAATCAGATGCAAAAGTTGGGATGCGAACCTGATCGTGTAACTTACTGTACACTTATTGATATACATGCAAAAGCTGGGTATCTTGACATAGCTATTGAAATGTATCAGAGGATGCAAGAAGCGGGGCTTTCACCGGATACTTTCACTTACAGTGTGATCATCAATTGTCTTGGAAAAGCCGGTCACTTACCCACGGCACACAAACTTTTCTGCGAGATGGTTGATCAGGGATGCATGCCTAATCTCGTGACTTTTAACATCATGGTTGCACTGCATGCAAAGGCTAGGAATTATGAGACTTCATTGCAGCTATATCGCGACATGCAGAGTGCTGGATTTGAGCCTGACAAGGTAACTTATAGCATTGTTATGGAGGTCCTTGGGCACTGTGGTTATCTGGAAGAAGCCGAGGCAGTTTTCGTTGAGATGAAAAGAAAGAATTGGGTTCCTGATGAGCCTGTTTACGGCCTTCTTGTCGATCTTTGGGGAAAAGCAGGCAACGTTGAGAAGGCGTGGGAGTGGTACCGTTCCATGCTTGGTGCCGGTTTATGCCCGAATATTCCTACTTGTAACTCTCTTCTTAGCGCTTTCCTCAGAGTGCACCGTCTTCCAGAAGCATGTGACTTGCTCCATAGCATGCTGAGTCTTGGCCTCAATCCTTCCCTACAGACTTATACTCTACTTCTCAGTACTTGCAAGGAAGCTAAATCGCCGGTTGACATGTCGTTTTGTTGTCAGCTCATGACCATCACAGGCCATCCAGCCCACACATTCTTGGTCTCCATGCCATCTCCCACACCTGATGGACAGAATGTTCGAGACCATGTAACCAAATTCCTGGACATGATGCACAGTGAAGACCGGGAAAGCAAGCGCGGTCTCATCGATGCAGTTATTGATTTTTTCCACAAAACGGGTCTCAAAGAGGAAGCTGCCTCTGTATGGGAAGTTGCAGCACAGAACAACGTGTATCCAGATGCTCTGAGACAGAAAAGCTCCAGTTACTGGCTCATAAACCTTCATGTCATGTCTGATGGAACCGCGGTCACCGCATTGGCAAGGACGCTTGCATGGTTCCGCAGGGAAATGCTGGCCTCCGGAGTTAGCCCCAGCAGGATCGACATCATCACCGGTTGGGGGCGCAGGAGCCGCGTGACGGGCGCATCTCTGGTGAGACAGTCGGTGCAAGAGCTGCTGAATCTGTTTAAATTCCCTTTCGTGACCGAGTATGGCAATTCTGGATGCTTCGTGGGGTGCGGAGAAACGCTCAGCGAGTGGCTGCTGCAATCGTACGTTGAAAGAATGCATTTGCTCTGATTGTTCCGTGAAAGGATGGATTCATGCCAATTTTTGTCAGCCGAGAGATGGTAGAACATCTTTGCAGGCTTTAGCCATTTGCTCGTGAAACATGTTTTGCTCCTGCCTTCCATATCTGGTGCTTCTTCGCTTTTCTAGAGAAGGATATTTAATATTTATGGTAACTTCTCGGAGAAAGAGATGAAATATTATTTCCTTGTAGCGGTTTAAGCTTCTTCTGTACTGGTTACATTCTAAGAGAAGTTTTATGGTTGAGGATGTTAGGACCAGATTAATGATGTTGGGTGCAGGATGATAATGGTAACCATTAATTCGCAATACTTGAATGGTCGGGATTACCATCCTGTACCGAATATCATTGATATTGAGCTACATTCTAATATGCTTGGGAAATAAGCAACCTGTGTAGGAGATATCAGAAATAAGTTCAGCAGTATATATCTTCATCAGTCGAGATGTTGCTGGTAAACTCTATTTATTGAAACATCTTGAAACAGGATAGGACTGGCATCTAACGAGAGAGTCAGGTTACACATTACCAGCAGACAACAGGAACATGGTATATAAACTTGTGATGTTTTAAGATCTGATACTTGGCTGAAACCAACGATTCTTGGTCTGTGTTGGATTGGAATGATGAAATGCAATACACGCATATTTGAAAACAGAGAATATCAGATCTCGTGATTAAGTAAAAATCTCTACAATCACCAAGCAATTAAGCTTATATATCATTAACAGAGTGAAAAATCAGGAAATGGTTGATCTTTGGACAACTAGTTTCAATCATACCTCACAAGGGCCTAGAGTTTTGCATAGTGTGGGTTGTTACACTGCCCATCACACATGTGGGATGTTGGATACATCCCATTAATAGCTCATACTCCATGTAACATGGGGACCTACATAGATAATAGAAGTAGGAATGGTATCAAACTTTTTCAAATTTCCAATTTGGATGTCTTTCCCCATAGTTTTTTTTTTTTTTTTTTTTTTTTTCTTCGTACTTATGTTATCCTTGTACATTCCTGTTATCGATTAATTCATACGGTTCATGCAAAGCAACCCCTCCTCAACCCCGCGTTCGTGGCTCAAACGAATTTCTTATCGCCAGTGAAATTCGACTCCCACCTCTTACACATAAAGACTTAAGTGGAGGCCCTCCACTACTAGGCTAACCCGTGGGTTGTCTTTCCCCATAGTTGAATATGCAAGTTTTGAATATCTGCCTATTCATGAATACAATTACTCAAACTCAGTGTACGAGAAGTCGGAAGTCGGAGTCGGGTCGGCCTCTGGCCGCCCACCGACTTGGCCGACTAGTCGGCCGACTAATCGTCCGACTAAACCTCCTCAAAATTGGCCCAAAGTTTAAAAAAAAAAAGTCGGCTCGTGTTCTAGAAGTCGGCCGATTAATCGGTCAAGTCGACCGACTAATCGGTCAGGACGGCCGACTAATCGCCGACTTCTAGAACAGAGCAGTCCTGGTACACGGGCCGATTTCCCTGTCCGAATAGGCCCAAGTTGGGGCGCTATCTAGAAGGAGGCCGACTAGTCGGCCGACTACTTGAACACAGCTCAAACTTATGATTTATTGAATATATACGTGTGTATTATCGCTCTGAGTCTCGTATGATCTACATATCTCATCGCATTTCATCTAGATATGTATATTATCTAGAAACATAAGAATAGAGAATGATTATGAAAAATCATCCTACTTTTAGTGAAACACACCATAAAATTAGTGAAAATATGCCATCAAAATTACTTGGGATGATCCACTTTACTGGGGAAATCATCATGAAATTCTACAAGTCATGGCAATCAACAAACGATCCACTTTACTAGGAAAATCATCTGTACAAGTCATGGCAATCAACAAATGGATCTTCCCCCACATAACCAATCAATTAGGATTTGTAAATCAAACTCGAAATAATTCAATTAAATAGCTACCTATCAAAAAAAAATTCAATTAGTTAGCTAAACATCCTACAATATGGTATTTTACGAATCCGACAATATGTGTGCACAGCCGCACACCCCCACTCACACTAAATGGGAGCACACATACATGTTGGTGTAAGTGGACTCCCATATTTAGGAATGTAAGAGAATGTGAGAGTGTAATATTTTACCTATCAAAAAAATTAATTTTTTTGAATAGAAGGTGGGATCCACACAGATTCAAAAAACAATTTTTAACGCCCTTGATTTCAAAGTTACACCAAGACCCACTGACTTAGGCCCCATTGGCCATCAATCATGGAGAATAACATTCAATCTAATGGGCCCTTCAAAAAAATCAAATCAACGGCCCGAAACGCATCATTATGCTGCAGGTGCAGGGACGGGACACCATACTTCTCATACACCAGCGCGCCCCTAGATTGGTCACTCACACAAATCCAACAGTAATAGTAGTACAGTACAATCGAGACAAAGCCCACAGTCATAGATTCACGGAAGGAAAAAAATAAAACAAGAGGGAAAAAAAATTGAAGCCTTCAAAAAAGGATTCCACTCTACCCATATCTCCTTCTTACCCTATCTCTCAGCAGACACCTACCCACCCACCTAACTTTTCTCTTTCATCCTCATCCCTGGCGAAGAAGAAGGCTGCTCGATAACCCCAATGGCGAGAGAGGGGTTTTAAAGGGTTTATGTTACGGTAAGATCGCGAGCTGAAGTTTATATTTTTGCCTCTAACATGTTACATGAACCATTTCTATTTTTTTTTTGCTTTTTAATTTATTCATTAAGCCAATTTCTGGGGGGTTTCCTGCTCGTGCATTTGCATTCTTGAAAAAAAAATTGCTGTTTTTCCCCCACCGCGATGTTGAAGTTGGAAGTAAAAGCCTCGAATACGTCGCCTTTCTGTTGAGGCTTTCGTTTGCATTTTTGTTCCCGTGCGGCGGGGATGGGTTAGCATTTTAGGGCAGACGTGTGCTGGTGAGACGGAGGACTTTGAACGGCGTCGTTTCGTGAATAATGGAGAAAGGAACAGTCTTTTTTTATATAAATAAATATAACACGTGGCCATTGTCCCCGTTTTACGATTTGATTGTCTCGAAATAATGTTGATACAATTCTTTGCTTTTTTATTTGATTCGTCAATATTACCTGTACACCCACTGTAAGTTCCTGGCAGCAATTTGCCGTAAATATTTTTCATGGTACGGTTGCTATTGAGTGCAAGATTTTACTGCAAGATGGTATATTTGTAATTTTTACTTAATTTGTATTCGGAATTTGCGTATGTTACCCCACATATAATATGCTTCACCGTAATAGGAAAAAATCAAGAAATCATTTTTTTTACAAATGTTACCCGTTTTGATATATTGAGGTTCCTTAAATCAATGGTTCGTCTCTCTCTCAATATATATTATGTATGTCATATGTGTGTACTTTCCAATTTGTCAAAACTTTTATCGGATTATTGATCCCTCCCAAAGATGTAAAAGCTAAATCGTCCATCTTGTCTACATGTGTGGTTGCTTTGCTAGAATTATTAATTGTTTTTATGTTTCGAAGACTTGTGATGTATGCTGAGACTGAGACTGGTTTGATTACTCTGTATATATTTTCAGAAATATCAAATATGGGTGTGGCTGGACATGGTAACTGCTGGGGCATGGATCCGGATGGCATCGCAGAGGATGAAAACTTGGAGAACATATTCAGTATTTTAGATTTCCCTATGGAGAGTTTGGAAGGGAATGGATTTGCGGGGGATTGGGATGTTAGTGAGTCACATTATCTCGGGCCTATCCCGTCCAATGTGCTGATGGAACCATTGATGAACCTTGGCCCTTCATATAAACCATCAGGACATGCTGCCTATGTAAGTTCTCACTGATATGTTCTTGTTAGTTTCATTGGTACGAGTGTCACCGTATTGATGTTTCATACGCAAATTTTAGTTGTCAAAGTTCCTAATATTAAATGTGCACGAGATAATAAATTTTAGTATTGGCAGTTTCTGATTTTATGAACATAGCATATGAGGATAGAACGTGTTGATTGACTCAGCAAAGCATACTGATGAGGGTATATAGTTTATGCTCATGCATGAAAGATGTGCTCTTGTATATCGCAATGCTCAAAGATGTGCTATCCCTGTTCTTTGTTCCTAGCTTTGTCAGAATTTACATGGTGGTAGATAATGTGATGTAGAATATTATTGTGTTGCTTGCCTTCCAAAGTGATTGGCAGTAGTTGTCATATCTGAAGTTGCATTTTTAATTCAACACCCCTTCGTATGCACAGCCTGTGTGCACAGTTCTAATCTGTGTCAAATGTAGCTATGACGTTCCATATCAGAACATCATTTAACTTATAAGTTTTGATCTGGACCGTCATATCTACATTTGACACGGTCCCGATTAGAACTGTTTCACATTGGTTGTGCATATGAACGGCTCCTCACAATATAAGGTTGTAAAGTTTATCTAGAGATTGAATGATGCCCATCCCATGTGATGTCTTTCCAATCCACTTCCTTGATATGTTTACGATAGTCTGAATTGCATCTGTGATTTGATCCTTAAAATTTAGTTTTTTTTTGCCCTTCTTCTTTGCTTTCTGATCATGTTCTACTGCCACTGCTGGTGAAATCAATTCTGGAAGATCGATGGAGCTCCGGTGACAGAGCCGGTATATGACCATGTTCAAGGATCCTCACGCTCCGATATCGTCCAACAGAGTAATCCTCGTGGGATGATCCAAGAACCAGTTTTTTTCCAGACTCCAAGTCCCATTTCGGTTCTTGAAAGCAGTGGTTCTTGCTCCACACAGAAGAACTCTCCTACTAAAACCGAGTTAGCTGTTCCAGTACGTACCAGATCCAAACGAGTTCGAGCCTCTGGCGTGAACCCATGGCTTTCTGTCGCTCCTTTGCTCGCAGTCGCATCGGCATCCAAAGAAAAATTCGTGAACTTCCGAAAGCAGTCTCACAAACTGAGAAAGAGATCACCTCAGCTGCCGGTGGTTCCAGAAAGCAGCAGAATCTTTTCCCAGAAAGTGGTTACAGATACAGGAGTGGTTCCCAAAAGGTGCTTGCATTGTCAAGTAACAAAGACTCCACAGTGGAGGGAAGGTCCGGGTGGACCAAAAACATTGTGCAATGCATGTGGGATGCGCTACCGTTCAGGACGACTATACCCAGAATACAGACCAGCTGCAAGTCCTACTTTCGTCCCCGCCATCCATTCGAATTCCCACAGGAAGGTGGTACAGATGATAAGAAGCAAAGGGAAACAGGTGCCATCGCAGCCCGAATTCGTCCCTACCATCCCTTCGAATTCCCACAACAAAGAAGTGGTGGTACGTATGGAAAGCAAAGGGAGACAGATGCAGGATAACATGTTCAAGATGTACGAGACCACAGCATCCCCACAGCCGGGATTCGTCCCTTCCATCCGTTCGAATCACCTCAAGAATTCATCAGTGGTTAACATGTACGAGGTGCCGGTTAACATGCACGATATACCAGCTTCCCCACAGCCGGAATCCATCCATTTAAATTCCCACAAGGAGGTATTGGAGATGAGGAAGATGAAACGGAAACCGGGCCGGGATAACATGTTCAGGATGTACGAGACCCCTACATCCCCACAGCCTGAATTCGTCCCAATGAGTAGCTACTTGTTTGATTGAATTAGTGAACCAGGCGCCGTATCTCCTCCAGTTTAGTGTACCGATCTTCGTTCTGAGGGGTTGAAGTTTGTTTCCCGTTAGACCGGGCAGCGTGTAGCTAGAGTCTGTGTACAAAAAGTTGAAGATCTGAGGCTAGAGTAGGATAATTTTCACTAGATTAGTGTGCTGGAAGATGGGAACAAGAACTGGATCCTGAGTTCTCTGTCTGTCAAACTGTCTGCTCCCTTGGATTTTTTAAGTTAAATTCATTTCTTGTTTGCTTTTTCTTTGTTGCCACACCTTATGGGCTCAAATACGGATTCTAAATTAATTATTGGGCCAATTTGGATTTATTATGCCACCTGATAATGGCCCGTTGAGAAAACTCGCATTTTTTTCAGAGTGTGAATTGTGGGTACTATCTTACTAGTTTTTTTTGATAGCTAAGTTATTTTTTCTGGGTATCGAACCCTGCACCTCTTACATTTGAGGTTCACATTTGAGGTTCACATACGGATTCTGGGTATCGAACCCTGCACCTCTTACATTTGAAGTTCACATGCTCACCAGTTGAGCTAACAGGATTTGATAATCCAAATTACATTCGATGAATAGTGGGTATCTACTTATGAACCGTACCGAAATTTTTGAGTCAATCATGTTATATCCAAATTAAAATTGTATAGATTCAGGCTTGTGTTTTTATCTGTATGATTGAAATCGGATGATCCAGATTAACCGGGTCAAAATGGCGAACTTGGTCAACCCGAGGACCCGCGAAAATATTAGATTGATTCGGATTGTTTGATTTCAATTCTACGTACATCAACACAAATTTGAACCAAAATAATTTTAATTTAGATGTAACATCATAAACTGAAAAATTTCTAGTGAAGAGTATAACCAATTAAATTGTACCTTAGGCCCCGCTTAACCATAAACAGAGTTGTACTTTAGTAGTTATTATTGTGAACCTATCAACTATAAGACCTCAACTGCCAACATTTATGTGCTGGAGTTTATTATTTCCCCCTCTGGTTGATGATGTTACCAATGTTTTTTTTATTACATCTTTGTAGGGTTCTATTCTATTTCAAGGACCACTTGTTTTAAATAGTCTTGGAGTTTGGGACTTTTTGGTCCATGCAATGCAAGCTGGCCGTGACGTGCCCGCAATCGGAAAGACAGTCATTGCTCCTTTACACTACAAGGTAGAGTAGTTATTGGCACACTTTGTGAACCAAAAGACAAAGCCACTATGTTATCAATTGGTAACATTCTTGGCAACTAGCTTTTGTAACGTTCAAGATCATGTTTGCGAAAACCTTAGAACGGATTAACCAACTAATTTGGTTGTGTCGAATTGGGTCGTGCCGGATCGTTACACAAATAGAATTTACATGAGTTAATCGGGTTAAAAATAATTTCGGATACTTTGATTATATTGTATACCATACCACAAAAAAATTCTCTTACCTGGATTTCATGTTTTCTTGCTAATGTATTATTTTTGCTTATAGAAGATGATATTTTATGTCTAGTTGTGAAATTGTTTAGTCACGACACAAAATTAGTTGTCGACATAATTAATTGTTGTTTCCAATTAGTTTGGTGGACTTGCCATCAATTTTAGGCAAGCAAAAGGATGGTCCAACTTACGTTGGTTATAATTTGTCCTCCAAGTTCCAACCATGGAATCATCAAATACAAAAAATAATGACAAAAAACTATAGATGAGTAGCTCTTTTAAGTGAAGTCATGTCCTATTCTCCTGCGGGCATCGAGCAATGGTATCACCACTGATTTCATCACACTTCTTTCGCAAGAGGTTAAATACAAATTTTTTCTTATGACATACGGTCAACGTCATTTAATAATTTGTCACTCCTCGTGCTTTTTGGTAGAAATTTTTGGAGTTCCAAACAATGGTAGTTTACACTAGCACTCTATGGAAGGGTGTGCGTCATTAAATGTCTTAATTACGGTAATTAGCTACTAGCGAGGTTCAAACAAGCAAGCGACTACCCCTTGCTCTTCTGAAGACCAGGATCTGTCATTATCAGATGGTCTCCGTTCCTTTCTTCTTCGCAATTTCGCGAAGAAGAAATTGATTTGCTGACGACGACGACCGCCGTTAGTGTCCCACCGTTCATTCGTTGTACCAGTGTCGTACTGTACCACCCGAGTTCTGCCGCTGCCAGCCGGTCAGACCTTACAACCGATGTTCTGCCGCCACCCGCAGGTAATCTTAGAATTATTTAAATTAATTTTGAATTATTTTAGAATTGTTTAAAATTATTTTAGAATTGTTTTGAATTGTTTTAGAATTTTTCTAGAATTGTTTTAGAATTTATTTAGAATTATTCTAAATAATTGTTTTAGATTGTTTCGATTTATTTAAATAATTGTTTTAGAATTATTCTAATTAATTGTTTAAGAATCATTCTAAATAATTATTTATTCGGGTCAATAGAATGAGTACCCAATAGAGTCAGCATCTGGGTTTACATCTTCCTAAGACATTGGACGTTTTATAAGATTTAAGCCAGCACCTTAGTTTCAAAGTGTTAGACAAGCAAGTGAATATTGATTTACCGTTGGAGACGAACCATCCTGATATTTGATTGCGTGAGTTGTACTGCATGTGCAACATTACATTTTCGATGCTTGGATGTGAGAAGTTTATCTCAGTATAGATATGAAGAAGGATCATCACTTTGTGCTCTGATTGAGAGGTGGTATCCAAGCACCCACACGTTTTAGTTGCCTTTTAGAGAGTGTTTGATCACTTTTCGGAATATTTCGATGATTGGAATTTCCTACTGATGGTACCCCTCTTACTTCTGAGTACGCGAGAGATAGTAGCTGGAAAGAGATTGAGTATTAACATGGGCTTTGATAGTTATGCCTTCAAAAAGTACGACTTGAGGATATCTTATCTTGGAGCTTATCTTTAAAGTATTCTGATTAATGATATAAGTAGTGAGCACGATGTGCGTTATTATGCCCGCAGTGTGCTTGCATTTATAGTGGGTAGTGTTTTATTACCAGATACATCCGATAATAAAATTATATGAGATACATCCGCTTCATTGAGAACTTGGAGCGTGTCAGAGAGTATAGCTGGAGGACCGCCATGTTGTGTATCTCCAGCATTATATGTGTAAGGTGCATATGCATGATGCACATCAGATGGGTGGGGCATCCCGTCTGATTCAGATAGGAAGTTATTTGATATTGCCTTCTATTATCTCGCACCCTCAGACTGCACGTTTGGAAACCCACTACGCTTGCTGAAATTCGAATTTCCCTGTGGTCTATGGGAACAAATGGGTCAAGAGAATGTTAAACATTAACATGGCTTCCCATGTAGTCAGGACGATTTGAATGCAGTTGGATGTTGTTCATGCCGATCAGGTTAGTATTTTTATATTAAATTAAAATTATGTTGCTCATAATCCATTTAATTTTTTAACGATTGTTATTGTACTTCCAGTTTATGTCCACTCTGTACATTGTGGTGAAAATATTTCAAGTTAGTGCTACCGATCGATTCTTGTCGGACTGTAACGATCCTATTTTCTACTGAAGGGCGTCGAGTTTGTGCACGCCTGTTGAGTGTGGCATCAATTTGGATATGTTCAGCCGATTTCTGAGCTAGTGGACAGGGTCAGAGAGATGCTGGTGCACACGACGTATACCATTAGGGGTCATTGAGGATGGTGTGAACTGTTGAGACGATATACTTAGATGTGGACCGATCGGCTACGACATGTTAGTAGTGATCCAGTTTTAGCGGATGTGCTGAGCAGATGGGAGCTTGCATATACTGGATGGTTTTTACGGGATCGTTGTCCATACTACAGTCTCATATATCCAATGGCATAGAGCGATGTACCCTATGATCATTATTTATTCCTCGTTATACTGGTAAAATAGTTTAAATTATTTTTATTTATCTAAAATTATTTTGTCGGTTTATTAACACATATTTATTCATCTCTATTACAGCATCACGGGGGCAGGAGATTTGAGATTCTCGTGAGATCATATATCAGTTTCGAGAGTCTCTACACCAGTATCTAGTTGTTATATGGCGCAAGCTGGAGGATCCAGTAGATCCTGCTCCACAACCGGATTACGACTGGACGCCATTGAGCACCCCTTCACCTGTTATGCATAGTCCAAAACTGTAGCTAGGCGTTGGAATGTCGCAGGAGGGTCCAAACACATCATACGCTACTCGTGATCCCAGAACGCTCATCATTTCTCCCAACTTATATGCGGACATGGAATTTTCTCATCACATAAACGAATTGTTAAACCGAAATAATAGTTCTTGAAATTTGTTTTGTCATATTTGTGTGTACAGTTGTTTTAAATATATTTTATTGATAAATTAGTAATAATACACAATTTATATGAAAATTATTATTTTTTTATATAATTATATTAAAAATTAATATTTATAGTTTTGATTTCAAATTCGAAAAACTTGAGTACGAGTTCGAGTATATAGTTTTGATTTCAAATTCGGAATACCCGAATAATTCGAACATCATAATAAAAAATAAGTTTTTTTTCAAGTACTCGAAACTCGTAAACCAAATCAAACCAAACATACTCAGTATATCCCGCCTTTAGGCAGGGTCTGGGAAGGGTGGGATGTACGCAATCATACCCCTACCACTGGGGTGAGAATATTGTTTCCGTGGAGATCTCCAACTCAAAAAAAACTAAAAAAAACTAATAATAATAATAAAACAGATGACGAACAAACTACATATCTGCATAATAAAGCCCTACGTACATACCATAATAAATGAATGCCTACACAGATAACTGCATTCTACTCTTACTAGATGACATACAATTACATACTAGAATAAATACCCCATATGGTCATATGTATCTCTAACCATAATATGGCGTCTCCAATTCGTCCTATCAGAGCTCATGTCTTCGGAGAGGTTTAATCCTTCTAAATCTAGCCGAATCTGCTCATCCAATGTCCTCTTAGGTCTCCCCCGCCCTCGTCGTCCTTTGATTTGTAATCTTTCGACTCTCCTGACTGGCTCGTCCAGATTCTTTCTGTGTACATATCCAAACCATCGCAACCTTCCCTCCCTCAGTTTAGCACTTATAGGTGCGATACTAAGTGTATCTTTAAATACTTCATTTGGAATCTTGTCTAATTTCGTGTGACCACACATCCACCTTAGCATCCGCATCTCCGCCACTTCAAGTTTTCGTGTATGTAAAAGACTCATAGCCCAACACTCTGACCCATAGAGTTTTGTCGGTCTTATAACCGTTCTGTAGAATTTCCCCTTTAACCTGAATGAGACTTTCTTATCGCATAGCACTCTAGTAGCTGACCGCCATTTCATCCATCCGACCTTGATGCGATGGATAACGTCGCCTTCCACACACCCATCCTTTTGTATAATGGATCCTAAATATTTGAAACTATCTGTCTGCCGAAGGGTCTGGTTTGCAATCATAACTTCCATTCCACTTACCTCTGCTTCATCGGCAAAATTGCATACCATATACTCTGTTTACGAGCGACTCAATTGGAGATCCTTCGCTTCCAATGTCTCTGTCCAACGCTCCAACTTAGCCTTGACGTCCTCCTTCATCTCAGCCACTAAGACAATATCGTCCGCAAACAACATACACCACGATACTTCATCCTGTAGATCCTGCGATAGTACATCCATAATTACCACGAAAAGAAACGAACTTAGTGCTGACCCTTGATGCAATCCTATATCCACTGAAAGATACTTTGTCTCACCACGGTACATTCGTGCTCTAACTATCCGTTAATAAATGCAACATCCGAGGAGACTCCATTAAATTAATGACTACGTGTGTATTCAAATTTTACGTCCTTTCATGCACAATGAATGAGAAATAGCTGGATACCACGTCCTCAACGCAAATTAAAACTTCAAATAGATGCAACACCACCACCCGTCCATCCTTATCCACAACATGGTTGCCAACGACACTTCCTTCTCTGGTTCTGACCCCGACTTTGCCAGAATAAGTTTAAGCGGTGCTAGTGTGTCTTCCGGAATAAAGTGCAGCACGATAGTAGAATGTCACTCTACACTCCAACACTGCATGATGTTTTCGAATATGTGTAAAGAGACGCTGTTTGAGATGATGTGTTGTGATGGGTCGGCGCCGCTCCCCGAAAGAGCACAAGGTTCCAAAATTGAATACCAAGTACTATATGGACAACTACGAATGACCCCGGGATATGGCTTGATCGTTGCACAACAATATTTAATGCCGCAACAATGTGGCTTGATCGTTGAACATTGGAAGAAAAAGACATGAGCATGAATATCCATTTTCAGCTTCTTTGACTACGATAATTTGTAACCTTTTGACTTTATTTTTATATAATTGAAATGGAAGGATTGGTACATGAGTATTATTGAAATTGATTTTTATTTTCTGTATAAAATGTTTGTCGATTCTTCCTCTTCTTCTTCTTCTCATCTTAAGTAAACCTGGATTAATAGAGCACACATACACCTCGAATAGTGCATTCATTTTTCTCACCGCAACCGAGGCTCTGACGTTATGTATAAATATAAAAAAACCATAATTACTAAGCCGATCCAAAACTGATTTGCTCACGCGTATTGCTCAGCCATACGTGCTTTACACGTATATTTTCGGAATGGTGCACTGTATCGCACGATCATACGTTCTTTACATCTTCCAAATGAAATGAATCTCTTGCCCTCCAAAGTGTCTTTCCGCCTCTCCTATATGTGTCTTTTAGTCTTCAATTATGCACCCCTTGCTAAGGGCGTCAGTCGACAACGCGACCATACGTGTTTTTCAAGTTTCATTACTCCTTTCGCTGTGTGTTTTCGTCTTCATAAGCACCCTTTGCTGCAAAACTTCACAAAATACATAGTCAAGATGTCTGGCTCGCACCAAAATTCTTATTCATCCGATACAGACGACGAACCGGAGGTAAACAGCCTCCCTGCACCAACCTACTTTGTTGTTTTAAACACATTTACAGTCGCATTAATTTGAATACTTATTCACTATTGTTGGTCTATGTTTTAGGCCTCTGAAATTGATTCTGAGACTACAGAGGTTGGTAGTCTGATGGAGGAGTGGTCCAACGACTCAAGTGATATTGATGATCCTGATGAGGAACCTGAGGCTGAGGATGCGGAGGATGAGGAGGATGAGGAGGAAGAAGAGGATGAGGATGTGGAAGAAGAGAACGAGGAGGAGGAAGAGGAGGAGAAATATCATGTTTATGTTGATGATGGGGATGAAGGGGAGGAAGAAGGGGTACCCGAACCTGATTCTATGGTGGTCGCCACTTCTCAACGGGCGTGGGAAGAAGAACTGGAAGGATACTGGAGGGAAATGGACCTCATTCTGCAAGGGTTGCCACCTTCATCCCCTCCAACACCTCCACGTTAATCACCTGCACCTCAATTTGCATTACCTGAAGGAGCCTTCGAGTATGGGTCGACCACATCCTCGGATGGAAATGCCACACCCAGGAGTGATGAAGGTGGTTACTGGCATGTTTCATCCCCCTCCCCCTCTGATAGTGGCTCTGACTGCTGAATCATATACTTTTGACACTCTTTTATCCCATGTCATTACATATTTTAGCTGCGTAATGACATCTGTATAGAAGTTAGATCTTATAGACAGTATTCCCATAAGCAATTTTTTGCTATATAGGCAGTACTAATTATAGCCATAGGATTTTGAATCTGACGGTGTAAAAAAATAATGACAATCTCTCCACCAAGCAAACCCATTTTCTTCACCCACCAAAGAACAGCCGAACAGGTGAATGGTTCTTCAATGTCTAGATCCGGCCGATGAAGCTCTCCACCAAGTAAACCTATTTTCTTCACCCACCAACAATCATCTCCTCCAACGACCAGCAGCCCAAGCTATTCTCAACTTTTCGCGCTGGATGAGAACAAGGTGGAAGCCCCATTCTCTGAATTCTTCCTCCCGCAGAATGGGGCTTCGCCGGAATCCAAATGCAAATTGACTGTCCGTTCAAGAAGAGAATAGAAGAGGGAACGATGAAGTGAGCAACTCCACTATCTAATCTACCAATTTCCCACTAAAATTGGGAAAACGGAGGCCAAGAAAGAATTGGGGGATTGAAAATGGAGAAGTAGGGTAAGGATTTGCACTTGCGGCTTCATTTTGCAATTGGTTCCATTTTGTGAATTACCTATGCTAACGATGGGAGCAGATTTCTCAGGAAGAGAGATTGGCTTATAAATCAGACGGCTGTGATTAGTACTGCCTATAGCTACAAAACTGCTTACGCCATTACTTCCTATAAGATCTTTACTCCATCTGTATATAAATGACGAACTTTTGACCTGATATGTTGAGTATGAGATCTTCCATTTCTTAATAGATCAAATGAAGTTCACAAAATATGTCACCAACTCACCAAGATTGTTGCAAACGAAGTTTATGATAAACCATGCACTAATAGGAATCCCTGCATAGATCGTGCATGGTCCCGTATAGAAGAGCGAGTTAATCCCGACTGTTCGTGTTATCGACAGTCGTGGTTTACCCAATGACAGGAGTCGACCATGTGCGCATTTGAACAACTCTCGCAGTACAGTTGGTCGGAGATTCGTCATATCCGACGTCTGACAACATCAGTGGTTCTATCCCGGGACATATTGAAGATGATTCGAGTCGAGGTTCAAGGACGTCTTCTTCAATATGGATGGTTTTTCTTCAAGGTTTTATTTCTAAATCGAATTTGGTCGAATGTCACTTGTCCAATTAATCCCATTCTTTGACTTTGCTAAAACGAAAAAAAACTTGCAGCATTCTTTGTGCTTGGGACATAACAAACTGGACGGATAAACTCGTCTGGTCCTGGACCAACCATAGGTACATAACTATTTACAATATAAATAGAATATTAATTTATAAATAAAGATAAATTCTATTCAATATGGTTGTGCTCATTACTTAGTCATCCCAAAATCAAATATGAGCTATTGATCTGATAATTGGACGGTTGAAATTAGATTGGTCGATTAAAATGACTTACATGATCCATTTAGTGTGAACTGTCAGATTGACAAATCGATAACACAGATTATAATTGATTATAATAATTAATTATTGAGCACGACATTATTAACCACCTGAAAATCTCTCTATAAATGAAAGTATAAACTTTATATTCGATCTTGGATAAGAGGGGTCCTGACTCTCAAAATACTCACATTAAATGATTTTATACTTTAAAGAAATATATGGATCGGGGCCTATAGAATGGGGTCAACCAAACTTTAACATTCAATGTTGGATCCACGCTGTAGGTCCAAGCTGCTCCGCTCCCCGAACGGGGCATGCATGGGCAGTGGCGAATTTAGAAATATATTAAGGAGACATGAAATATGTATGTACTTTTCAAAAAATATATTAATAGTTTTTTTTTAATAATTATATTGATATTTAAATAAAAAATGAAGCTTAGTGTATAGATTAAAATTTGAATATTTTTTATCGGTATATATCTATATGTTCCCATTATAGTTAGAAAAGTCTTCTAAAATAATCCTTGTTAATAGACGAAGATTTTTTTGATTGAAAATCATATTGAATTATGAAATATAAAATAAGATCACGAACAATCTATACCAAATAAAATCAACAAATCTTTTAAAATAAAATTTTTAAAAATAATTATGTCTTATTAGACTGTTACAAACATATAAAATTGTATTATGATATATAAACTGTCAAGAAAAAATATTTACGCTACATTTCATAATATATAAAAATTATTTATTATGAGGAAAGACTAGAAAGGATCCATCACCAGGTATGGGTCCCCCCACGCGGTGCTCGGGGCACATATGGGACGGCTATCCTGATTGCCAACCCTAATTGTGCATACCCATATATAAGAAATGAAATGTTTTTATGCTTATTGGGTATCCAAGTCCTTGAGTCTGATTAATCCTAATAAGGGTACATATAAGGTGATCTCCATCAATGAACTAGGCGATCTGCGGGCCGGAGCCCGGGGTCGTGACCCAAACGAATTATTTGCTCCTACTTGAATTCGAACCTACACCTCCAATTGGGAGATTCAGGTCCTCAACCACTAGGACAACTCGGTCTGGATTAAAAAGTGAAATGGTAGTTGATCTATCATAACATATTAATAATAATTTGATAGCCAATTAATGTTTCTTCATTAAGTTTAAATGGTGAAGAACAAGCAATATGCATCAAAGGAATGATGGAAACCTTTGCTCGGAGTTCCGGACTCTCAATCAACTTCGACAAATCTTCCCTCTACTTCTCTCCAGGGGCCGAGGAAGCAAAGCAGACAGCGATCAGCGAGATTCTGGGCATTCCGTGTACAGAGGAGTTTGGCGTGTATCTGGGAGCACGAATTACTACCGGAAGGCAGAAGCGGGAATTTTTTGAATCGACAGTGTCAAAGGTTAAACTACGGGCAGCAAGCTGGTCATCAAGGAAAATCTCGATGGCCGGTAGACTGACGCTTTGCCAAGCCGTACTGGGAAGTTTACCGGGGTATGTAATGCAATCACAACTGCTCCTAAAATCAACCTGCGAGGATATGGATAGAATCCGAAGGAGGTTCCTTTGGGGGGGTGACAGTGAGCATAGGTGTGCTCCAGCTCTCAAATGGGAGGAAGTTTGCCAACCGAAATCGAGAGGGGGACTCGGGCTGCGGAAATTGAGAGATAACAACATGGCGCTCATTATGAAGCTTGCTTGGGACTTGCTATCTCCGGGAGATAAACTTTGGAAGTCGGTGTTCTTGGCCAAGTACAACCTAAGGCCAAGCGATCTCTACTCAACCCTACCCAATAGGCAAGGGTCTCAGCTCTATGTACAACTCAAGAAGATCTGGAGTCTCATTCTCGACGGTTTGATATGGTCTCTAGGCAATGGTCTGACTTGCCGATTCTGGCTGGACCCGTGGGTGCCGAAGCATGGAGCACTTATCGATCTGGTACGTACCGTTCCCCCGTCTCATGAGTTAGATGTTGCTACTAATTTTTATGTATCCTCCGCAGGAAATTGGCGATTGGACTACCTACACAATCTCCTTCCGGAGAGTGTTGTCGAGGTTATCCGTGGCATTCCGCCGCCGAGCTCCACGCTGGGGGATGACATACCGGTGTGGACGCAATCCGCTTCCGGTAAATGTAGTGCAAAATCGGCATATGAGTTCATCAGCAACGCGTCATGGAATCAGGAAGACAACATGTGGAAACTGATCTGGAGGCTCAAGATACCGGAAAGAATCAAGATGTTCCTTTGGAAAGCATTTAGAGAGATCCTCTGGACCAACCATGAACGTTGGAGGAGAAAGATAGCCGACAATCCAAAGTGTCATCGCTGCCCACTGCCTGAAACAATCCTGCATGTCTTGAGA
>JAOYMZ010000012.1:684200-700335 GCA_025802335.1 Pinguicula primuliflora
ATAGCATTGCCAGATGGACAGCAGGGGTCAAACTACGCTTTTAAGAAAACAAGAAACATGCCAAAAAAAAAAAAAAAAAAGTAATGCTATATGTACCCTCTTTTGGGACTCCATTTTTAAACCTCATGATGTGGCAAACATTACAACCACACTTTTTATGTGTGGTTTTTCTTATTAGTGATTGTGATGCTTGCCACAACATGCGGTTTAAAAATGGGATCCCAAAAGAGGGTACAAGTAGCATTATTCCAAAAAAAATATTTAAATTATAAATATGGATTAAAATATAAAGTCATTAACCCTACTAAATGGTAAATTTGGATTGTCGAAATCAAATTGGTTAGCGGTGTAAAAATCTAAACCATATAAATATGAGGCGGTTCCGTTGTCATCTTCTTATTATCACTTTATACACTACTTTTTAATTTCGGCCACTAGCATCGCCCGTTAACGGAATTGGTCACATCGTTAGAAACCTTATATATAGAAGATCACATGTTCAAGTTTGGGTCCGGTTCCGGTGACTTCGTCGCCGGAATTTTCTAAAACTTTATTTAGGACTACTTAACCCAAGGGGGAAATATAAAATCCCATTAAACGGTGATAAAGTCGCCGGAACCGGACGAAAACTTGAACATGTGATCTTCTATGTATAAGATTTCTAACGATGTGACCAATTCCCTCAACGGGCGATGCTAGTGGCCGAAATTTAAAAAGAGTATATAAATTGATATATAAGAAGATGACAACGGAACCGCCACATATAAATATATGTTTAAAGTACACAAACATTAAACTTACTAAACAAGGCCTTTCAATCGTCGATTCAAATTGGGTCTATAAATATTGGTATTAATCCTACTAGACGGTACCTTTCGATCTTTAAAGTAAAATTGGTTACGGTACCTTTGTTGTCTTAAAAGGCTAAAATTGTATACATGTAGGTTAATATGCAAATATTATATTTTGATTGCCGAAATGAAAATATAATTTTAACTCTGGTTATACATACTGGAATTAATTTTACTTTTTATGGGGAGTTTCATAATGGATCCTATGTAGAGTTTACAACTTCATTGTAGATCCGGGGTTCCCCTCACCCCTATAGGTTAGAAAATATGATCCAAAAGATTTTTCAACCATTGTCCTTTTACTATGTCTGGGCTCTTACTGCATTTCTACAATTTCTTCACTTTCTCCTCCACTAATGTCATCCAAAATTCTTTTTAAAGAGCTTGTTTCAATTTCATTGGATTTGTATGGAAAAAACAACCTCAAAGAATGATTCATTTTTCGATTCTATTATTGTGTTCTTGTGAATATCAGAATCATAAGATTTATACATAATAAACCGATATGCACTACTATGATGTGCATATCAAATAAAAATACAATTCACTGTTTTAGAACCTATTTTCATTTTCTTTGGTTAAGATGTTGCTATCTTAGCGGTACACCTCATACTTTTAAGTATTTATAGGAATATATTCTTCCTTTTCTACATGGGAGTCTCTTTTCATCTTTTGTTGTCATGTTTATTGAAATTGGAGTAAGTTTCTCTAGTTTTTTTTGTATCACATTGGAATAGATGTCACCTGATAAACAATCATAATAGATGTTATTTCGGGGCCATTCTTTTCATGTGAATATTAAAGAGTAAAACCATCTTCCAATATTTCAACTTGACCACGTGACATTGAGAAGTTCCCATAATAGAAACTGCTCGGATAGTAGCATAGCAGTAGACTCAATCAAAGATAGAGCAGCATATTTACCATATCGGAGCCTCATATGCATTATTAAGAAGACATTGTCGGACTTTACCTCCTACAAGCTGCAGCACATCCAGCGTGCTCACAATAGGGGGGCGGACTCCCTCGCCAAAGCTGGCATTGCACTACCACTCCGGCAGATCAATATATTCTGGCCTGATCCAGGTATTGTTGGTACTCCTCCATATATCCCAGATATTTTGATTCCAGCGGATCTGTTCTGCACTTGGATACCTCGCCAACCAATCAGTGCTACGTCGTGGTTCGTAGAATATGGTCCTGCTGATCGGCCTTTGGTTGCTGAGGCCGTTGAGAGACCGGACATAAGCTCTCCTGCTTACCTTTTCGTTCCTCCTTGAAAAGGGCATGCTTGTTTAAGTTTGGAGCTTTATGAGTGGTGTTTTGTTGTCTGTAATTCTGCTCCTAGCTGATAGAAGAGGGTCTCAATTGTATTTTAAAAAAAAACTTTATCGTGATTATATCAATATTTTCAATTATTTCTCACCAATATTTGATAAAATTCCAACGGATGAACATTGAGTAAAATGCAATTTACTCCCCTCCCTGCGTCGTTTGGGGTAAAATCATTTTACCCCATTGTGGTTTAAAAACTAATAATTTACCCCCTCTGTGGTTTACAAAAAGAGCAAATTATCTTCGCGTGTATTACACTCTCGGGTATTTAGAGTGAGCAAAAAAATGATCGAAAAAGACTGTTTTGCCCATTAATTAATTTATTGAATTTTATTCATGTTTTATTATAAAAATACTATTTAAAAATAGTAAAAATTGATTTTTTTTATTTTTTCGTCTTAAAATTTTTTCAATTGTCAAACTATTATTTAATAATTCAAAAAATTGCAAACAAGGTATAATTAATTTTTTGTTCTTTTGTTAATTTTCATATATATATATATGACGAATCGAATATTAGTTTTTAAAATATGAATAATTATAACACTAATTGGTACATGCTCACATGTGACGGAACTAATTTACAATCTAATCAACGTAAATCACCTGTAACCCACAAAATATGTAAAAGCAAATATAAAATAAGCAATACATAATGTAAATAATTTAAAAATATATGTAATAAATTAAAAATAAATAAACATAACTCAAATACAATACACTATGTATACTTTTGCTAAAAATATTTTGAAATAAAATATTTTATAAATTTTTAATTTTGTAATATTTTTTAAGATATAGTTATTTTTAAAATTTGTAAAAGCTTTACAAAAGTTATGTTTTTATTTATTTTGATTTTTTATGGTTTTATTTATTTTCTAACGGATTCTTTTCCCAAATGTTTATGAAATTTCTCCATTTTTAAAATATTTTTATTGAATTATTTTTTTCTATTTTTGTATGGATTTTTTTATTTTTGTGTATTTTTTTAATATTTTATGTTTTAATTTTAATTTTTTCGATTTTTTAGACTTTATATTTTAGTTGTTTATATTAATTTAAAATAATAATAAATGATATTTAGGGATAAAAAAGTTTTTTATTTTTTTATTAAGAATATTTTAATCTTTTCATTATTAATTTTAATTAAAATAAAGTAAAGGTGCACGTTGACTTTTTTTAAAGCATAAGTGAATAAATTGTCAGTTTTTAAATCTAAAGTGATTTTACCCCAAACTAGGAGGGTAAATTACATTTTACTCGATGAACATTTTCCTTCCTTTTAAGACTTGATTTCAAAACCAATTCATATACATGAATTTAAATATTATACTTTGGAGTTTACAAATAGATTAATGAGCAAAATTCTAATTGTGGCCATTGAATTATAGGACACCATTAAAATGTAAATATCCATAATATTCTCTTTATTTTTTTTGTTACCCCGAAATGAATGCGATTATTGATAATGGTTATACAGATTACACTGTCTAATGGCAGCCAATCCTAATCTACGAAAAAAAGGCTTAAACGAAAATTTTAGTAATCCTCTACCCATTGATAAACCAAACATACCCAGTAATCCTCTATCCAATTATGAACCCAATAAAAGAATCCAATTGAAAAACTTAGATTCGGATTATACGTGGGTACCTCCTACCCATCCGAACCACTAAGTGAAGAGGATAAACCATCTTGGCTCCTTAAAACCTTTTTCGGCAAACCTACGGAGAAAGAAAAAAATCCGAAAAGGAAAGAACACAACACTCGACTTGTCTCTTTTTACAATAGAGTGTGTGCATGCCTACCCGCTTGTGTATCCCTATTTCCCGGATGCGTAATAATCAGAAGACCTTGAGAGTAATCAAAGTTTTCATCTCAAAGAGCAAAAATCAACTTGAAGTGATGAGCAACATTCCGTGTTATTTGCCCCTTTTATTTTGTACTTCTCTACTGTATCCACAAGCTTTTACCTTACAGATCACCACTTCCTATTCTATGACTCCTTCAACTTTCACATACCTTGCCCCACGTCACATGCCTTCACTGCAGCTTGGAAGAAAATCTCTGGCATTCTGTTATCATCCAGCACCCACCCTTGCCTTGAGATCACCACTTCCTGTTCCATGCCTTTTATCTTCCTTCAACTTTCACATAACATGTCCCACCTCACATGCCGTCACTGCAGCTTGGAAGAAAGTCTCTGGCATTCTGTTATCTTCTAGCACTCTCCCTTACCTGCGGATAAATGAAGTCAGCTAACTGAAAGCTTAGAGGGAGATTACATACCTTAGGATCTTGCCCAATCGCCTCTCCTAGCGTTCTGTTATCTTCAATTTTTTGCTGGAAATATAACCGGACTTCCTTTGCCATCTCCCTAACCGAAAGGAGGTGATTTGCAAATTCAACTTGTGGAAGAGTGCCGCAACAACATTTAGAAATAAGCGAAATACCTTTCTTCTACTAGTTATCATCAGCTGTCACTATTCCATGAAGGACTTTCCACAGGTGGAAGGTGACCTTGGCCGGAATATGGCAATGCCAGATATTTGCAAAAGAGTGCTGTCTGGTCCTCTCTGTCTGAACAATGTCCACATTGATGAGCTAGAAAACTGGCCATTAGGAGCATTCTCCCACACTTGTTGATCTTTCCCCGGCTCTGGAAGAATTGAATAGATTTGGGCCTATATCTGCGGATGTGCCGAGAGAATTGCATTCACATTCCATTCATTTTCCACTAGCAGCTCAGTCACTTGCAGATTTGAGTTTTCAACGCTTACATTGTGGCCTAGTGGGGCTCCTCCGACCCATTTATCCCACAAAAAACTTTAAACTTATCCTCACCTAGGCTCCACCTTGTATTTTGTACCATGATGTCTCAAACCAAGAGTAGTCTTCGCCATGTATGTGAAGGCTTAGAGGTTAATCCTGCTCTTGCATGAACAACCTTTGAGCAATACTTTTGATGCATAAACCCCGCCCAGAGAGAGTCTTTTGCCATAAACTTCCACCACATTTTCAAACTAAAGGTCATAGCACAGTCTTGTAAGCTTCTGATTCCCAGACCCCCTCCTCTATAGGTAGGTAAATTTTGTCCCAACTTCTCCAATGAAATTTTCTTTTCCCATCTTCCCAACCTCATAAGAAATCAACCATCAACCATTCTAGATAATTGAGGACAACCACTTGGTTGCATTGCCATGAGTGTAAATATGGGAAGGTCGACAGAACGTGCCTGATTAAAACAATTTTACCACCCTTGGACAAATATTGATCTTTCCATCCTTTTAGCTTGTTTTGAACCTTTGTAACCAAATAATTGAAGAACTCAGACCTCTTCCTCCCTTGATATAAGGGGCATCCTAGATACATAACAGGAAGTTGGCTCCTTCCAAACTAAGTTTCTTCCTTCCAAACTAAGTTTCTTCCTTGATTATTCGAATTTGAGAATTTGGAGTTTTAGAGGAGATAATAAAATTACTTTTTTGAACATTTATCTTTTGGCCTGAGCTTTCTTCATACAGCTTAAGAATCCTCAATGTTTCTCTTAGTGCAGTCGTAGTGCCACGCGTGAAGATCAAAATATCATCCGCAAATGCCAGGTGAGAGATCGTGGACACGCTCTAGGCACTTTGTAAGAGCACCTGGGGTGCTTTCCATCAGATAGTTCAGATTCCTATTTAACACTTTCGCTGCAATAATGAATAATGCGGAAGAAATGGGATCTCCTTGTCTCAGTCCCCTGATAGCTTTAAAATAATCATGAACCCGTCCTTTTAAAACAACTGAAAACCAGCAAGATGATACAATTCTCCAAATCATATCAATAAAATTTTCATTAAAGTCGAAAGCACACAAAACATTATTTAGAAATAACCACGAGACCTTATCAAAGGCTTTGGCCATATCTAGTTTAATTGTTAAGTTAAAACTAATTTGCTTTCTGTCTAAAGAGTGTAGCATTTTCTGGGCCAATAAAATGTTATCTGTGATGGATATACCCTTAAAAAAATCACTTTGCTGAGAAGAAATAATGTGAGGAAGAATTGGGGCTAATCTTAGTTATGATCTTTTTTATATAATTGCATAAGCTAATAGGCCTAAAATCTGTACAACTTCCTAGATTATCTACCTTAGGAATAACACTACTAAGGGTGCTGGAAATTGGAGTCAGTTCCTTCCCCGCAAAGAGGCTAGAACAACTTCCAACAAATCCCTCTTAATGATATCTCAACATCTCTTATAGAAATACCCCGTAAAACCATCAGAACCTAAAGCAGTATTACTATCTCTCCATGTCTGGCCATTGGATTATAGAATTATTCATTTCTTGACTAATGATTCTAGGTGTTCTTACAAAAATGATATAAGGCACTCCCAAGTAGGACACCCCCTACACCCTCTCACATTCATAAATATAAGGCCTCACACACCAACATGTGTGTGTGCTCCCACATGGTGTGAGTAGGGATGTGCAAATAATGAGGGTGTCTTATATCATTTCTCGTGTTCTTAGGAGCAAATTAGGATTATCTCGTGTGTCAGTTAATTCTGTATATTAATTTAGGAAGTGAAACGACATGAAGATTCGATTTTTCTTCAGAAATTTGTGCCGTTTTGTTTTCTTCCTTCCACAACGCGATCTTCCTGTCCGAGTACTGAACACGCGCGTTTTTTATTTTTAATTTTACAATTTGAAATATCTTACGAACCGCTCATCATTTATCGAAACGGAGACCACCATAATTACCAGCGCGTCGTGCGCTTTCATATGATATGTAACTTCATATAATTATGACGTATTTACTATTGAAGAAACAGATTATATTCGAGTGATATATGTAAAGTGTTGGGATAAACAATGAAAAGGCTTTTGTTTTATACAGTGACACCTCGCTGTATATTCCCTTTATTGCTCAAACAAAAACTCCAGATTCGAAGAAAAATGGTTTCCATTTCCCGGTGTTTCCTCCTCTTCTCGTTAGTAATTCTCAGCGGCC
Source organism: Pinguicula primuliflora (assembly GCA_025802335.1). Taxonomy (NCBI): domain Eukaryota; kingdom Viridiplantae; phylum Streptophyta; class Magnoliopsida; order Lamiales; family Lentibulariaceae; genus Pinguicula; species Pinguicula primuliflora. The sequence goes on from JAOYMZ010000012.1 coordinate 691,387, forward strand.
ACTTCTCTTCTTCGCTATCGCTGGTAGTGGTATGTATGGGGGAAGGCAGGCACAGCAGATTGAAACCGTTTTCGTTACGATTAAACTATACTTACGTTTTACGATTTCCATGAATTTACTTGCAACAGGCTCTAGCAGAAAAACAGTCCTTGCTTCAACTCTCGCTTACAGCTTCTGCATCTTTCTCAACTGCACTCGAATATCTACAGAATGAGATTAAGTAGCTTCGATCAAAATTGATTTATTCAATTATTTGCATGTTTGCTTAAGTGCTTTTTCGTATTGGGATTTATGGGTTAGGGTTTGCTGCCCCCTTACCCCTATCTAAGATAAGATGGAATACTGCTGCTGCTGCTTGTCGTTGTGGAAATTTTGGTCTCAACTTTGGATTTTACCATCTTAATTATCAAATAGAAGTAGAACCCTGCTCAATTCTAACTATGATATGTTCTTCGATGCTAGCTATACGTTTAAGAGTGATGGACTGCTGCGGCGTGCCATGACACATGCCTCCTTCTCTGAGGAGAACAACAAGGCGCTGAGCGTCTTGGGTGAAAGCATAATAAAGAGTTCTGCTGCTCTGGCATCCCTTAACAAGGACTTGGATATATCTGCCAAGGATTTGAACCTTATTATATCAAAGACCTCTAATGTGGAGACTACCTGCAATGCATACGGAAATCGTCTGGGCTTGCTCAGGATCGTGAGAGTCTCACACGGGACCAATGCCACTGCCCCCTCGGTGATTTGTGGTGCATTTCGTGCAATTTTCGGGGCAATAGCAATTGATACTGGTAGTTTGAGTAGAGCTGGGAACATCTTTTTGCAAGTTGGAGGACCTGCAACAACATCCCCTCTGTAGGTATGATGCTAAGCTAAGTTCATTTACATTTTGTAAACTGAGATGAAACTGATGCTTTTATGATGGAGCATTTGTAGCTTTACCATAAAAATGGAGTATTTTTTACATTTAACTTTTCTTAGTACTGTTGTTGGACGTGTTGGTTTGGTTTACGTTTTGGTACATTGAGATTATGTATTGATGAAGATTATTATCTGTTTGATTTTTTTATATCTTTGTGGTTTGCCACATCAACTTTACCAGAACTAAAAACTTTCTGATTCAACCTTTAGGCTGTGAGCAATAGATGCATCCAATTTATTAAACTGTGTGCGCGTTGTAGGTATATATACTTCATTTTTCTCTTAATAGTTAATTGATTTCGTGTTTGCTTGTTACTGACGACAAAGCCGTAGACATGTTGTTGGCATAAATACTGTTCACTACTCCAGCTAACGTTGAGGTTTGTATAAATTCGCAACTGCAACTTACTGGCTTTTGTCACCTATTCTCCAATAACAGGATCCGTTCATAACAGGATCCATACAACACGTTACAGTAGCACTCTAATTAATGAAAATTTGATGGAGGGGATGGATAGTGTCTTCTTCTGTTGTAAGTAGGTTACTCCAGACTGGATAATCAAGTACTATATGTCCTTCGTAATTTATGGGGAAGATATAACTTTTAGCAACGGACGAACTTTGGAAGACAACTTTTGTTGGTCCATATGCTTTTTATTTGTAAAATGTTACTTGTTTACCAGCAAGGCAGCACTTGTTGCTGGTTGTGGCTTCCATGGATATGGAAGGACAACCTTTCCAACAAGGAAAGACCTTATAAAATTGATTTTGTATAGATTGAATCGTGACGCTACATAGTCCATGAACTTGGTGTAACGTGATTAGACCAAAAAATTGTCTTGATCATCTTCCATTTTAGCTGTATATCTCTGTCAAATGCATGAATGCAAGTTAGGTGGACCTTTCAAGAGAAGTGCATCTTTAGGGTTATTGTCATCTGAGATGAATGTTAAGTGCCCTCGTCTTTTATTGTGTGTAGATTTCCTGTTTGAGATACTTTCGTGCAGGCATTTGCCTTCTGTTCGCATTCATTACGTTTTTTGCTTTATTTCTCCCTATGTGTTAATATTGTGGACTTACAGTTTTGTTTTTGTTAGTTCTCTAATCTGCTTGACTGATGTTAAACTTCGTTCAGCTGACACAGTATGATAATTGATAGATCCTCTCGTAAGGATTCATTATATATCTATCAGCATCAAAACTTCTGTCCAGAAAGTACCCCAACATATGACATTCTGTCAGACAATTTTTTTTTTTGATAATGTAGGGAACCCTAACGAGGTAGTTAAACCCAATGCCCTATCGCAATAGCCTGCAAACCACGGTAGGGAGGTAAGCCACACTTGACAAGTCATGTGTCACATACTCGTATCGTTAAGGGAATTTGAAGTCATGCCGTGCACACTCTCAAAACCACTGACTCAACTCCTCTTACAATTTTGCATTGAGCTATTGGATTATTCACTATAGAAAGAAGATTACAAGTGACAGCACTGTTGATTTCCTATTGCTGCTGCTGTTTACTGGATATGATAAGATAAAAAAGAAGCCAGAACACATATAATAAGGTAAAAAGAATTCCCATTTCTTCCATATTCTTTTCCCATCAACATCAACCGGAGTATAACGTACCCTGTTAATGAAGTCGTATGAACTTGAGGGGTATGTTTATCAAAGGATCGATACATACAGAAACATTGATAACAAAAAATTACCCATCATCAAGTTATTCCTTTCTCAGAAGCATTTTCATCCATGTGGAAATATGTAATCAGTTTGTTGGGTTTAGGATGTGTGCAGATGCCCATGTGGCACTGTAGGATTGGTGTGGTTGGGGGTTCGGTGTTCAACATTTTTGCGCGGGTCCGTATACCGACTATTCCTGCAGTGCCTGTGCAGTGACTACACAAACCCCAAACGGCATGGTTTGTGCCACAAACACAAATGGAATTTCAAGCATAGAATCTTGTTTTCAGCAGAACCAAAACAAGGTCAAAGTTCGGGGGAACTTACGGTTTCACATTATTTCCAGTTGTGGGAGGGCCATAGCATTTGGTTCCTTCAAGCCCAGCCGCTGAGGCATCATCGACCCATTTTTGGAAATAGAGGATAAGAAATTGATTTACATCACGTACCAAGCAATCTCATAGGCAAGACTCGAAAAATATATTGAAACATACGAAACTGAAGGCAAACATAGGCGTTATGTCACAGTTGGTTAATCTGCATAATGTACCTTGGACTTCATTAATTTAAAATACTTCATAAAAATATGAAACATAGGAAATTAGCCACTAAGTTTGGCATGTAGAGAGCTTGGAAAAGCAATATGGCAAGCAACGATATAGTGTTTCTGGCACAAAAGATATGCAGTGAGATTCGATACGGAGACTGACATGGAAGAACCAACATAAGAATGTGTCGATGGGCGAATGCGGGAGGATCCTAGTCACAACTTCGCTCACAGAATAGTTTAACAATCTTAGGGCATGTCTGAACATAATGTGATAAGATTTTGGATTACTTTTAAGGGTATGTAGAGCATTCATGGCTGCAATTTTGTGCGCAGGTAATATGATTGTAAACTTTACTGTAACTGTCAACGAAGAGTTGACCTAGTGGTTATACACTCTCGGTTCAAATTTCCCAATGACTAACTTTTGTATGGTAATGGATGCCCCTTTTCAACCCAAAAATATATATTTTTAGCTTGAAAGATGTAAACCAGACCCCATCATATCATTAAAATGATAGCAGCATTAGTCTTATTTGAAGTAAAGAGCTCAATTTACAAACTCCAAGTAATGTAATACACAACAAATACATCAGAGTTCAATATTTATATTTCTTTTCCCCTACCCCATGAAAAGAGGTTGGTTATAATCTATCATAACTCATGAGTATGGTGGATATTCCTCTACAGTATAATTTCCTCTTGAACACTAACATTAAGTGTCTTATTTGGAAGCACGATGCTGTTGATCACCACAACTTCATCTTTTACACTCACTGATTCACCTGTTTCAGAGAAAAACAAGTGCTTTATGAGCTTTATTGCTCAATGAAGGAGGACAAAAGAGGACATGGTGACTATAAGTTCCAAAGGAAATTGCTTAGGTACCAAGAATTGTAACTCCAAGCTTGGCGTTAGAATCTCCGGAAGCCTGAAGTACATTGAATAAACGTAGAAATCTCAATGCACGAAAAAGGCCAAGATGGTAATCATGAGTTATTTTAAGAATCCACTACTAAACGGGAATGGGGAGTGTGCACCGAGTAAATCACCCGCACACTATGCAGTGCCCATGTGACACTGCGGGATTGGACATGTCAATGGATCCTGCACCCTCCCGCCGCACCAATCCGTGAGTTAACTCACCGCATGCCCCTTGCTCCCCTACTAAACATGCTTCTTCAACTATGAAGGTAATTGAGTTCATGTGTTAAAAGCTGATGGTTACCTGTACTCTGGACCATCTACCAATTGAGGACTTCCATCCGACAATGGCATGAATTACAACACCATTTTCCTAACAAAAGAACAGGCCATGAGTCCCCAAGAAAAGCATTACTATTCATTAGGGATTATACAATATGGATCACCTTGATCTCAACATCATCAAGAATTATGCAGCTAACCAGCCTCGCACCAGCAGCTATCCGAGCATTGGCTGAGATTGAAACATTTGGCCCTATCTGTTTCACTCATGCAAGGCACAGTTAGGGTACGTTTGGTAGCGTTACCAAGTTATCAAGGGTGATAAGGCGTGATGTGATAACTCGTGATAAAATTTGTGATAAAGCTTGAGAAATCGAAATCTTGATAGTATAACTCGTTTCTCGTACATGTCTTCTAAGATGTTTTTTGCATTATCTAATTATCTATTGTATTGGCCATCCTTTAATCTCATCCTCCAGGATTACACTGGTTTATCAAATGATCCTAAAACAATATAAAAGTTGTCTTGCACTACCTTTGCAGTTGGATGAACTTTCGCCGAGGGATGAATATATACATCCCCTAAGATGGTAGCATTCTTGGACCCATTTCCACTCGCCAAAATGTGCGGCGAGGTGAGCCTGAACTGGGCAAGATAGAGCCCAGAACATTTCAAGGACATTCTACAGCGTACAAAGAATATGGCATGCGTGAATAACAAAAGCAAGAAAAATGGTTGATGAAAAAGTACAAATTCATGTGCATAGCATAGCTTACCCGGGAGTTTTAATTTGTTCCCAAAAATCCATTGTCTCGTACACATAAAACTGCTTTTTCCCAGCTAGTGGTGATAGAATATCTTGATCCAATCTCACAAAATCTGATGGAAGACTTCTGCAAATGAATTTGTATCAGAATAAATGAAGGCAAAATTTGAATTTCGTGAGATTTCCTCCAACTTAAAGAATACGAGACAAGAAAAGCATTAGAGCAGTTGTGCTAAGGTTGGACCTGTTCTCCAGTTGAAGTGCTTCAAAGCTTGATAAACGCCGTAGTATGGCTAGAGCGCAAAAAATGAAGCAAGGAAAATACAGATTATGAACAGAATTTGTCAGAATAATACTCCTAATCTTGGCTAAACTGGGAGAATTTCATTACACAGACATCTATATGTTCATATTATAGAAAATTGGGCAAGAAGAGTCACCTCTGTCTTTTCGTTGTGTGGATACACCTTGAATAGCGTTAAAAATTTCAGGGGTGAATATATATACCCCACAATTGATCCGGTCACTCACCTGTTAGATAAACAGCAAAAAATAGTACAATCAGATCCAAAAATTTGATACCACGGAAGAGCATGAAATTATGTATCACTAAGCACTAGAATCATAACGTACAAAAGTTTCTGGTTTCTCAGTATAGTGCAACAGTTCATTGGTTTTGGGATCAGCAACAAGTTCCCCAAACTGGCTTGCAGATTCAGGAGAAACCTGCAGAAGAAAGGTCTTGTTTGAATATGCGAAATGAAGATCAAGTCCGAATTAACCACATCAAATGGCATTAGAGCTATCAACCTTGATCACTAGAAGTGTTCCCATCCCACCGTAGCTTCTGTGAGCCTCTGCAGAGTATTCAACAAGCTTAGAGAATCACCACTCAGCTTAACTTTTGTACATATAAACAAAACAAGATGATGAAATAGAAGGACGATTACCTAACATTTGAGACAGTGGAAAACTGCAACACACATCGCAATTCAGCAAGAAAATGTGCGACTGCAAGAAGAAAAATGGAAAAAAGGGAAATAAGGATTCATGTTAGTATGATTCCTCACTACACCTATGAGAATCTTAAGAGTATATGTTGCTAATAGAGTAGAATGAGAACCGGATTATCTTCCATGATCAGGTCCCTAAACTTATATAGTCCCCCAGCAGAACCATGTGGCCTGTCCTCTTTTAAGTACCTAAAATAAGAAGCTCTTCAATAGGAAAGAAGCTAACTCTAAAATACAAGCAGAATGTATAGTAAGGAATCAATGTTACCTGACAGGCACCCTAAGCTCATTAGAAATTGATGAGACAAACAAAGCAAATTCTCGCTCCTCATAGAAACCGACGAGGTAGATCTGTGCTAGATTTGGAATCTATGATAACAGATACGCAAAATATTACATAGCAGAACATCAATCAGTAAAGAACAAAGTTACTGAGTAATTTTGCCGATATTCACTCGAAAATCTTTCTACTAAGATGATTTTCATTTCTCTAAGCTGAATCTCAACAAAAATGCTAACCGTACTCACAAATTTTGTACTCAATTGAGTACGTCGTTTTGACTTGTGTGGAGTCAAAACAACGTCGTTTTAACTACAGATATTAAAATATATACATTTAATTTACATCACACCAGTTCAACCTTTTTACAGGCGGAGATGGGATGATGAACCATTGGCTGTCCGGCCAATGGGAAAAGCGGCTTCGGAATGTTCAAAGACAGGGGCCTGAATCTAGTTCCTGCATTCCCAACAGTTGTAGCACCAAACATTATTAAAGATCAAACTTTTCAACCAGAGTACGCTTTAAAATGTCCAACATTCAGTGTCAGTATATAACATCGACAGCAATCTCAAACAATCAGCATAAACTAAAACTTCATGAACAATGGAAGTTATAGATAGTCAGATAAAAATGAATTACTGTACGATTTCACACCTTTGGTAGGGCCTCCCACCATGATAACAGCAACAGCTATTTCCTCTGATCTCCCCATTGATGAATAACCCAGATCTCAAATCTCTCTGCTCAGCCCGTCTGAATTGCAGAAGGGAAATTCAACACCGCAATTGAAGAACACCTGGTTCTCGTGATGACAGCAACCCACCCAATTGGGTTCAGCTGATAACTGACAGCAGTTGTATAAGTACTGGGCTTGAAATAATATAGCCTATATAGCTGGATACATCGAAGTTTTCAATGAATATGGTGGATATCCGCATTGATTTTAAGAAAGGATCCAAAAGCTATAGGTGGGCAGCGATGGGTGGAAGTTGAATGCAAAAGGGTGCGGAGTTTTCAGCTCTGTTACCGTCAGAAGGTGGGATGTGGTTATTTCGCTTGCATGTAGGGCGGCCAAAAATGTGCATTAAATCGATGGATCTGACGAGTACCTCGAAGATAAGGCAATGAATAGGGATTGTTGTACACGCTTCTCATTTGGTGCTGGTATACTTTTATTGCAGTCTTCTACATATAATTCTAAATTTATAGAAGGAATTTGCCTTTAATATAGTATATGTTCGTTAGATGGTCACCGGTTGTAAATCACAGTAAGTTTCTCTAGATCTATAGGGAGGAGTACCCTTTTATGAAATTGGTGCGGTAGTAAGCTGTGTGAACACAAGTCTACAAACACTTCTAAAATGACATCGTTTTGGCTCACAATATCAAAATTCCAACATGGACGTTTGAACATCAAGTTGAATTCATCAAACTTTGGTTTCGAGGGATTTGCGTTGGAAATTGATTCAATCCCAGAACGGAACGAGTCTCAAAAGATGAAATTTGATGAATTCAAAACCGTGATCATCTCGAAAATAACTGCACTTAACTTACCTACAAAGTGCCAAAAGGACTAAGCCTGACCTCCGCTGTTCTAAACTGTTTACAAAGTTCATATCTTTTCATCGTGTTCTGAATTAGTCCTTCAGATCTCGGAACATTCAGACTTTGAACAGGTCAAGATCAAGAACACGGCTTTATGAGAAATTCAAATATAATGCACTGAAAAGATATTGCACAAATCACCCCTTTTTATTCAATGAGAAGATGAACAACATAGTATGTGTAAATCAGCGGATGAATCCCCCAAATGAAAGATCAATGTTTCTGTGTCGTCTTCTGGTACTTGTCTTTGATCCACTGGAAACTTATGGAGGTGCCTTCCTTCACCTTCTTTGCGCCGGTGAGGGCTGCAGATTTCGTCTTCCCCAATCCATCTCCCACTTTCTTCCCATACTTGGCCGCCGCGCCACCGCCGCTGCTCTTCGTCTTCTCCGGGATTGGGTCTGAACCGGTGTCCCACTGTTCAGCCCACGAGCGCCCGTCCATCGTGATCTGTATTTCAACGGAGAATATTGTTCCAAGCTAGAAGATCCTTGTGACTTGAGAGAGCGAAATTTGTTGTACCCAGCCGATGTTGTTGAGGCGTGGTCACGGGGCCTAAAAGACTCACGAGGTAGGAAAGAAAGACCCGCGCATGAGATCCGAGATCGAGATCTCGGGTGTAGGAGAAATGACAAGGATGCCCCTCAAAATAATCGGAATGATCTCATTTTATTTTTCTTTTATAAAACACAAGTAGCAACGCGTTTCGATTTTAAGTCATTAAAGTTTTTTTTTATAAGTTAAAAAAGAAGAGACATAAATCTTCATTTTGCGTGCTCAGTCTATACTCAATTTTTTGTAGCATCATCCGTTTTGGAAATTGGTCGCACCATTGGAAAGCTTATACATTGAATTGCATATGCTCAAGTTTTGGTGATATTCCGACGACGTTATCACCGTTTAACGGAGGGTTATAAA
>JAOYMZ010000012.1:700435-718934 GCA_025802335.1 Pinguicula primuliflora
AGGAAATTGCCTTTTCTTTATGTTGTCCATGAAAAGTTATAGAATGAAGTATTTTTTCCACCAACTTTCCTCCCAATATTAAAAATTAAATAACAAATTAATATTTAAAAAATACTATATTAATTAATACTAATATATATAATAATGTAATACCTTATTATTTTAATAAAATAACAAGATATATCTCCTTAATATTAAAAAATAAGGTATAAATACTTTAAATTTTGTACACATGTGTTTTAAATGATATGGATAAGATATAGATTTTTTCTTTATTTTATCAAGTATTTATTATTTAATTATTATTTAGTAAAAAAGTACGATAAGATAAATTATAAAATAATAATAATGAAATTGATGAATGATAGATTAGAGAGAGAAAATACGGGTGTAGAAAAGATGATGTGGAGTATGAGAAAAATGAGTTGATGTAATAGGTGAATGGTAAAAATTGAGGAAATTTCCTCGCGAATAACCAGCTAAATTAGCTGTATTATAATATCGTGCACATGGGTCATAACGTTCACAGTATAAAGCCAACAACAGATGCAACAGAAAGAACCAATTTGGTTGAGGAGGTGGGGCTATATATCCCAGATATATGCTGTAGTAATTTTCACAGATTTTTCAGATACGGCAGTCGCCAGCTCCAACGTTCGTTAGGAACTTTTTACGTAGTGCTTGCTTGGTGAAACCACAAACATCTTTCATCCCAAAACTAGAACTGAATAGATGGTGAGTGAAGCTCAACCCTCTATAAAAACTGGGGGAAAAGGATGAAGCATATTCATGAAAAAACAGACACACCTGATTGAATCAACATTCACTGAAGAAGGAATTACTCCAAAAAAAAATTCACTGAAGAAGCTTCTCTATGGCGTCTGCTCCTCCACCATCACCATCACCACCACCACCAGAAGAATTTACCTTTTCAAGGATCGTTTTAGTGCCGTTGCTGTATTGGATGTTGGTCTTACTAGCCATGGTGGTTATACTCGCCTACAACTGCATAATGTGTGCAGCGGAAATTTGCAGGATGGATAGAGCAATTAAAAAAGGCGAGGCAGCAGCTTTGTAAAATCTTTTCCTTTCTCCTTTTTCTATTCCTTCCCCTGTCAATTAAGTACTGAAACAACTGATTCATTCCATGACTCTTGCTTAGTGCAGTTGACATCAACCAAGTGTGGCCGGAGATGGCGTAGACCGCCGTCTACGCACAAAAGTGAAATTCGAGAAATTGAAGAGAAAGAAAGGGGAAAATGAAGAATCTTGTAATGAAGCTGGATTTGTAAACATAGAACGCCAGAACGATGAATGAAAGATTGAAATTTCAAACCTTTTCTCTAGAATGTCTGTCTTCTTTTTTGGTGTTGAATGGTTTGATTGATGAATGAGAATTGCCGCAAGTTGCAGAAAAAGGGCCTAAATTTATAGAAAAACGGTCATATTCAAAATCCACCATAAATTCTCAGCACGGAGACACAATTTCGATACTGATCACCGACATTAGGTGAACTCCATTCGGTTGCAGTGAACTGAAAATCAATCAAGGGAGAAGAACCTAAACTCTTGCCAGCAGTGAGGCCAGCAAAAAGAGAATACCTTACATTGGATTGGATGGTTATTATAGCACAGATTTATTTGTGGGATGAGTACTCATTACATCAATGGCACATTGGTAATCAATCTATACAATGTATGAATAACAAGTCGTATTATAAGTATACAATCACGCAAGAAATGGACTGAAAACCTGAGGAACAACATATTGATCACTAAAAACCTGTTCAAAAGATCAGCGCATCAAGCAATCAGCTTCACCCCCTATTACACTTCCGAGACCTGTTCAAAGATCAGTGCATCAAACAATTCATAAAACTGACCAACTGGATTTTCGTGTGCGAATCAGATATTACAAAGATGTATAGGAAATAAGCCAAGATGTTAATGATTCTTGAATCAAAACAGGTATCCAAGAATCGACTCAACCAGATGAGGAGAGCAAGCAGACAAGTAGCAAATGAACTTGTAAGAAAGTAGATTGAAAAAAATGAAATCAAGTTCACTGCATTTTGTATTCCTAAAGCATACGGTGTGACTAAATCAACATATAACACAGCATATGCATAGATATCCATCTATGGTTCAATCACAATGGAGTCACAGATTAGTTTAGGCAACCAGAAGAAGAGAGTCAGCGAGAAATAGAGTAATAAAGTGGTCTCTTAGAGCCTTCTCTATCAGGAATAGCAACAGAACGTGTAAGAATGTAGATGAAAAAAATAAATAAAATCAAGTTCACTGCGTTCTGTCTTCCTAAAGCATATGGTGTGAGTGTGACTAAATCAACATACAACACAGCATCTGCATAGATATCCTCGATGTTTCGATCGCAATGGAGCTGCGGATCTGTTTAGGGCCATCCATTTCATCCAGGCTAGTGGCTTACCTCGGGGTAGCAACTCTGCCGTGAAACTGTTTGGCTCCGAGTATTTACAATCACTTCACATTTCACTTTGGTCTGCAACATATGGCAAAGAGAAAGATGTTAGATGTGTTTTGGATCATCTTCGAACACTGCCACCACAAGAAAAACCATTAGCAATGAATTACAAGCAAATAACATCCAAAATGTTGGACTCATCAAACTACGTATGAGATAGCATTCCATTATGCAATGTTGGTTCATAGCTTGTACATTCATTCCTCAAAATAAACTTTCTACACAGTGCGATCATCATAGTCTTAAAGTGCCTGATAAACTCTCCGAACAAGTCAGTGTTTGCAAGCTAAATCTTGAAGTAAAATCATGCACATGAATGATCCATTCTCAAGGAGCAGAACCTCACCTTGAGAGGCAAGTCAAAGAAGAAAACCCCAAGCTTCCCACTTATCTCCGACTCCGTATCGAAAGTGATCGCACCTTTGGCCAAGTCCTCAATCAACAGAATCACATCACTCAAAATCTCAACACCTTCGAGCTGGAGCGTGGCGTTCAGGTAGGAAGCACTGCGTGCGTTCACAAGTCCACCATCGGAAGTCACGAACCCCAGCCTCTTCCCCCTGTACCCGACCGCCACGAGCAAGGAATCGTAGTCCAGCGAATAGAAATCCACGTTCCAGACCTTAACAGTTAGGTCCAGGGTCAAATCGATCGAAACTTTCGGGCGAAGGTGAAAATGGAGGCTCTCGAGGCCGACGCGGACGATGGTGAGCTGGGGATGGGACGGCCAGAGAAGGTAGGCGGCTGCAGCGATGAATAGGAGGGATGTGGCGAAGCAGAACAGGCAGCGCCGCCCTGTTTTACTCAAGAGACGGTGTCGATGGGGAGGAGGGTATGGCGGTAGAACGACGATGTATTGGGTTTGACCGGGCGGTTCTGGGAGGAGGGGATCTTGAAACGACGGCGTATCAGCAATTTTGGTTGCCGTCATGCTTCGTCTAACAATAGAGGGAACTCTATATACGAAACAACGAAAAAGCAAAAGGAAGGCCTTTTCTAATCTCCCTTCGCCCTTTCAACTTCAACGCAATTTTTATACCCTAAACCAGATTAGTCTGAGATTGATCGCCCATATGACCATTAAAATAACGCTTAGGAATAGTCTCGAAGATTTATACAAACTAAATTCCAACCTCATACTACAACATTTTTTTTTCCTCCTAGAACCATCAGCAACACAGATAAAGAATTGAGAAATTACTAATCACAAATCAGATGATACATAAAATATAATTCATTCCCTAACTATACAAACCATCAGCACCACACATATTTAATTGGACAACAACTATTTTATTCTGCTACATTCACAACAAAATCAAATGGCAATCATGCATCCAATATCGCCAAACAAGCCTATGCCAAATGAACACACACGCAGCGCCAGAGATTGAATCCCATCTCACCATATGTCAGCTTCTGTTTCTGGTCTGTGCAATGGATCTCAAGTGACTGTACATATCGGAGCAGCCGAGAGTAAAATCTGAGAGAGACCGGAAAAGTTCAGGCAGATGGGTCTTCAGACTCATTAGAGATTTGTCTCTTACTTGAATGCATTGCCTCTGGTAGGCTTCTTCATCCTCCTCCAGCTTATGTTTAGCAGCTTCCACCACGAGTTGCCTCTCCCCGACGTGATCCCTATCCTGAGCTCGGTCTGAGTCCATCTCGTCGGGTGGCGTCCTCTTCTGCATGTACTTAGTATACCAGCTCTCGAACTCTCTGGTTTTCTTCATGAGGTCCTTTCTTGAAGCCACACATCTGTTTCTGAACTCAAGCTCCTCCTTCTGGTACTGCCATATAGCCCTTATTGTGGCTGCAAAGTTGTTTATAGCTGATTTTGCAGGCTCGTCCGGTAGCTTTGAAAGATAATCGTGCCAGGCATGCAGAAGTGTCTGTATTGGGGGATTTTGTGGTCTCCCAGGAGATGAAACTTTCTCCTTAAAGCTCGTATCTATAGGAACAAGATTCAGCTTCAACCAGTTGGTGAGAGCTTTGATGTATTCCTTGTGCTGGCTCATGAGTTCGCTGAAATTTGTGTACCACTCCTGAACAACTCCACCCAGCTGGCGTGTCCGCTCATGGTGGTGATCACTTGTTTCTTTCGGGGTGTCACTGGGATTCAATAACCGCAAAGCTTGAGCAATCTTGGATTGATTCTCGTGGAAGGTTCTCATTGTCTCCCACATAGTGGCCATCCTGTGCAATGAATGGCAGCAGTCTCAATATCAAACCAAAAAAACACAGAAAGGAAATCTTGCCATCGATTTGCAATTTGTTTCAGAGGGAATAAGGAAATTCACTGTCAGCTTTCTGGACTAAACTGATACTGGTAAGTTTCTAAATCAATATAAACTTCTTGGCGCCAGACGAGTCTTTAATCAACAACAAAATCAACTATCCTGAGATAAAATCTATGGAACCCAGCATTTTTGCAACTAAAACAAGACAAATTCAACTATATCGAGATAAGCCAGAAAGAAAAGTTGGGGTCTAGCAAACACATTTATGAATTTGAAGGACTCACCCATCAACAAGAGCAACAAGTTTTGGGTACAGCTGCTCATCTCGCAGACGATTAATTTCAGAAACAGTGGAGTCCATGGATTGCATGTCAACAATGTATCTCGTATGTAAATGGCTAACTGCTGCCTTCATTCTCTCCAATGCTTCAGTGTTTGAACCACGTTTTTTCAACTTATTCAGGGAGATCACTTTTTTCTGATATTCAAGTTTCATTTGCTCGCCTGCCTGTCAATCAGGATATAACGGAAACATCACAACCATAAGAGAACATGATGTTTATCTGGTCCAGCTTCTTGTATATTTGGCTTCCACAAGGAACTTGAAAGTATATTTTTTGCAAAACCTTTTAAACATGCGACAAACAAAAACATGTTTCATTTCCTTCAAAAGATAAAGATAGCGTTATTCCTGCTATGAGTAATAGTAAAGGCATGCAAAAAGATTGCAATTTGCTGGCGAGTTTATAACCTTTTTAAATCAGACCAAACAGAGTAAAAGTCTATCAAAAACATCCCGATGAAGATTGCATGCTACAACCTACTCTTGAAAAGAAAAGACAAGTCGATCAAACAATTGAATGCAAATCTAACACTAAAAGTTAGAACCACATAATACCTTCACTTCCTCATACAGCTTCTTCTCCCAAGCCAGCATTTTGTCCAACACGGTGGCATGAGTTTCATTCTCCTCTGAATCAAAGTCGTCCGTCTTATCACCAATGTTTGGAATACCTTTGAAAGATCTATTCCATGTGATCACACGCATTACCCTTTCTGAATGATTAATATTCCCTGTAAATAAATGGCATGATTGATAACATATACAGGTAATTCAAGCTGTAAGATCAAATGTCAATAAATTTTCTGCAGAGCGAGTAAATGCTGACGTTATTGCTTGAGGCTGATGGCTGATTTTTCCATTCATCGTTCTAAGAAAACAAACAAAATAAAGAGAGAAACTTTTCCAGCTCTGTAACATAATACATTCATTATCATACCCCTTTTATCTGCGAAATTGGAGTGGTAATGCAATCGGGTGGCCTCCAGCATCCTAGATACATCATGAGCACTCTCTGAAACCTTCAGAAAACAATCATCAAGATCCACAAAAATTTGGACCAAGCTGATATTACTCCCTGGACTCTTCTTTTTCCCCTCAGCTGGAACCACTTGTTTCATTCTCTTCACAACCTTTGTTGGTGCCACGGCTGCTTCCGGAGGTGGCGGTTGCGGTGGAAGTTCACCAACAGAGTCCACCGCCTTAGCCACCATCTCTGCTTTCTGGCTCTTTGCATCCAATTCTTTTCTCCTAGACCTTTCTTCAAGCGTCTTCCTTTCTAGCTCCTCCCTCTCCACACTGTGATTCTCCACCTCTAATGTAGGAGCAGGGACATTATCCATCGAGAAGAAGTAATCCCAAGACAAGCCTTTACTCTCTGGCGGCGGCGGCGGAGGCTGTTTCTGCTGATTGTTTTCCGGTGTCTGATGCAAAATCTCGTTCTCCACAATATCTGGTGGAGCCAAATTCCCACCTCTGCTCCGAGCCCTACGACTCCGCCTTCTCAAACTGTGGTTACTCTCGGCCTCTGCTTCCTCTTCGTTTTCTTCCTCAATTATCGGATCAGAGCGTTTGATTTCAGGCATTGGGCCAGCGAATTCCGGCATGGTAACAGCCCGCTGAAGTGGGGATGCCGAATTGGTGAAGGATGCCGGAAGGGGAGGTGGTGGAGGAGGAAAATTCTCATACGGCGGTAGTGGCGGCGGCAGGGAGACACCGACGCCGTTGGAGGTGGATGGCCCCGAAGCCACCGGTCCGGATGAGGAAGGAGGGTACGCCACTTCACCCTGTACGAAGTCGCTGAGTGCGGCACCGGTGTTCTTCAATGACATGGCGTTCGCCGAGTGTGCAGCGGCGAACTTGTTCCTCGCCGTGACCGCCCGCTCCATGTGCTGCTTCCGCTCCTTGCATCGGTTGACAGTCTCCTCGTTCTCGATCTTGGATTGCGTGCATCCCATAGAGAAACACTACACTCCCGTCCAGCTAAAAGTAGGGAAAAACTTCCGGGGGCAACAAACAAACAACGGTGCCCAGCCGCAAAGAGATGAGCGACAAAAATCAGAGTATTTTTGGATCTCTGAGCTCGTGAAGGACTAAGAACGAAGAAGTGAAGACGAAGCAAACGCCCAATGGCAAAGAAACGACGACGTAAGAGAGGATCTCGAGATGAGCTAAAAAGTGGGGGAGTTGGTAACTTTCGGGTTAGTGGAGACATTTTACATTACCATCAAGTTGAATTATACAAAGATAACAAAGTTCCTTTCATTAGCTTAATTTGCCGAAAAATAAATGTACCAAATTTGGGCTTTGCTACAAAAAAAATGTACCAAATTTCGATATCTTAATTTTTTAGTATTTTTTGGTTGTCAAAATAAAAAGATATCGGTTTTAAAATACCAGCGTCAAAATGATATGGGAACCGATCCTAACTTTTATTTTGTCCCTCGTAACCAGTGTTCGAAAAAGCGCTAAGCGGATCCTAAGTGGTCAGGGGCTGCTCACTTCAACGCCTAGGCGAGCTTATAAGCGGGAATTCGGCCTAGGAAGAGTGCGTTCTAGGTGACCGCTTCCTCGAACAGAGCTCGTAATACACCATTTAAAGTTAGGATTAAGTTCGTTACTCCTAAAATACTTATTTAATAGAATTTTAATTTTTTTGCGGCAAAACTGTCGAAATCGAAATTCATGAGAATTCCAAAACTTATCTTAAATTTTTATTTCGACTTCCGAAAAGAGTACAAGAAACCAGTGTATCGAAATTCGATACCTCAATTTTTGGTAGATGTAGCAATACCCTTATTAACATTCATTAATTTCTAATTTCAAAACTCATTTGGCTCACTAATAATTTATAATTTCTTAATAAAAAACTCGTCAACCCTACAAAAAATACAACAAAATTTCAAACCGTGAATTTACTAAACTATGCCATTTTTTGTATTCTTTTTTACATCAACACATAATCCTGCTCGGTTTTGACTAAAAAAAATCGACAAATTTAACTATGATAATATATAATAGAAATAATCCTTAAATTTATTGTTACAAACACAAATGTTCATGACTTATATGTCATACTAGTATATGACCCGTGTCCTAAGGCCACGGCAAGCTCAAAAACACGCACATGCTGCGGGGAAATTATATCATTTAGTCTGAATTATTAAACAAATTAATTAAATAATAAATATGTCGGAACTATATGAAGTCAAATGTCATATGAAAGCGAACGATGCCTTTGGTAATTATGACAATCTCAGTTTCGCCAAACGATGAGCGGTACGTCGGATAAATCAAAAACAAAAATGAAAAAGATAAGGAAATAAAATATAATATAAAATATAAAATAGAGAGGAAAGAAGGGAAAAAAAGAAATCAAACAAAAACCAACCGAAGCTTCCCAGATTATTCCATTCAACAGCTGGAAATAGTCACCTCATTCGGTCCCACAGGAAATAGCGTGCAAAAGTGTGATTGGCCAAAAAAATCAAAAAAGAGAAAAAAAGATATAAGAGAACACAAATGTCCACCTCAGCAAATGGAGTGGCGTTTTATGTTTGTGAAGATGGCGTCCGTACGTCGTTTAACATGGCAAATTGTTATATAGATGAGAACTGCAATAAATCATCATTTTTGAACCACTTGTGAAGTGTCATCATACAATTAGAATATTAGATGAAATATTTGATTTGATTTTCGAACGCCAAATTAGGTGATGACAAATTACCCAATGATGTAAAAGTAATAACAAAAGGTAGTAGCTTATAACATTTGTCATTTATTAGTCCTTAATAAGTTCAGTTGAGAGAAATTAGATGAAACAAATGAAGTATATCAACTCTTTGATTAGCATACCTAAAATATCTTATACCCTCGTCAAAAATGCAGAAATTAAAATTCAGCCCCCTACAAACATTTAAGAACGGATATTTTAATTTCGGCAAGACAATCATGTTTAATGATATGGAAAGTTGAGAAGGCAAGCCAAGCCACGGTCAAGTGGCTACAAAATGCCCATCTTCTTTTGATATCCCATTCCACTTTTTAGATGCTCAATAAAAAGAGGCTTTTGAGCTTTTGGAGCAGACCATATGGACAGATTGTAGTGTATAGCCTGTAGCCATAGGCATGTGAAGTCCAGATTCCACTCCTTGTTCTATGCTCTCGAGCTTATCCAAATTTGTCCACCGTGCCAGGCTCACCGAGATGTAAAAGGTAGACAAAGTTTACTTGTTCAAGGGATGCTTGGATTTGGCGCATCTAATCTCCCATATCTCGGCATCCTTGCCTCTATCATACTCCATCACGTACTGTGGAATCTCTTCTATGTTCACGACTCGACCCACAAATGGACACGAAGGTTCGGTTTCAAGACCAACCTCTTCTGCACCATTCATTTGAAAACCAAATAACAATCATGTTTCTGATTGCTAATTGTGCTTGTTTAACAAGATGGCAGGCTATTGCTTGCTTACCTTCTTCATCTTTTATATAACTGAGGAAGTGAGAGTATCCGTTCGCAACGGCATCAAGATCATCGATTGTGAAATTGTATCGCTTTTCCAGGGCCAAGTATAGAACCTGAAAAATTACAAATAAGAACATGATCAGAATCAAGTATACTTGTCATGTGTCTCTAGACATCAATTGACAATATGAATATTACTACAAGAAAGCAAATCATGTTTGTGCAGTGAGTATCAAGATTGCAATATTGGCCGAAAATGAAAATTACTGAATATTACATTGCAGCGTAACAACCAGGTCTGTACCGACTGAGGAACACGGGACTCCACTTGTTGTATTGAAGAAAAGTACATTAAAACAAGAATTCCCATTGCAGAAACAAATTCCAGTCGGGTGCTTCTGAGTGATCCCCCAGATTAATTTGTAGGGGCCAACAACAACCACAATATTATAGATGCAGAAATTTAAGAATGCGGACAGATTTGCAATGCAGTGGCTTAACATTGAAATAATTCCCCACCTGGCATCTCCAATAACCAACTTAGGGGAAACCAAGAGTCTACCTTATCGGGATAATTTGACATAATTGATCCCAAAACATTGAAGAAGGCATCCGTTAAGTCATTACTGTAAATAACATCTGCAGCTAACAACAAAGTGGCCCTCTGAAGCTCTTCAACCTCCGTAGAGCTCCAAGAATAGCTGTACACGGAAGGGAGGAAGGAGAAGTAAAGCTCCAGAAGATAACAATTCTGCTAACGCAAATATGAAACGCGAGCAAATTATGGGCATTCATTACCACACCAATACCTTTCCTGAGATTTGGAATTTAGTATGGTATGTGGGGGCCAAGGCTGGTTCCAATCAAGTTCACGTACATGTACTGAAGCCTTGGGGTGGAAAATCCCTGAGTTGAGATGAACATTTCTTGCACAGTTCCCTAGAACTTCATTCCCATGATCTGAAATATTTTGAAATTAAATGTTCACTAACCAAAAGCAATATATATGTAGACCAACAAAAATGCCAAAGTAATTAATAGCCAAAGTAGGCCTGCAAAAGTTCACACAACCGTTAGTTCATCTATTAAACCATAGAGTGCTTATCAGAAACCAAATGCTACACAGCAACGTGAAAAATGTTAAAAGGATATTTTCAACCTTATTAGACCATTCTATTATATGTTCTCATAATTTTCCATCGGGCGGGTCATCAATGATGCTAGGCATACTCTAGCTAAGTGCCATGCTCTTCCATTATTTAACTTAGAAAGAGATCCTACACCAAGCTTCTCCTACTCCGGAGCTTATCATTTTATTTTTCAGTGACTACATCTTCATGTGAAATAAGATAATCTTGATCACGTTGCAAACACAGTAATGGAGACCAAAATGGATGCTCAGATTTACTTTGAAGAAAGAGATAATTGTATCATGTAAAATATTCCAAAAAAAAGGATGTTGCGTGATTGGAGTGACATCTTACCAGTTATGAAGACTGTATTAGCACCAATTGCAAGTAATACACCCACCAACCCTTAAGGATAAAGAAAGAACGATGTCAAACTTCTTGATTCAAGAAGATTTGTGTGCTTGAAAAGGCACAACTGCCACGCCAGGCAAACTATAAGGTTGTTGCGCTATTAAGTTACAATTATAACTCGGACTCCATAACTCGCCACATTCAAACACAAATGGACATTACCAGTACCACATCCGAGCTCTATGGCAACAATTCCATCCGAATTGGACCATTCAAACATCTTATGCAGCACAAAGTCAGCAAGTACAAGTTCTGCTTTCCAGACCTGAACTGGGAAAAAGGTAGTACCAATAGTACATGAGCAAAGCAAAAAGATCACTTAGAGCTTTACAAAAGAAAATGCTGCTATTTAGTGAAGAAACAGTAAAACTTATCATGAATTCAACAAGAAAAGACCCACAATCAAAACGGAAAAAGTGACTTGGTAAGCCACGCTAAGGGAGAGTACAATGAGTAGTACACATGGAATCACATATATAAGTCATCTAATGAGGCAGGGGCACAAATATACACAGGTTTACAGGTTTGGAAGATGTCAAGGTTTTTTCTACCTGAAGACCAACCAGTGGAATTGATGAAGTGATGTTATGCTGGATTCTGATAATTACAGAATGTGAATCTGCAAATTCAACAACCCAATTACGACAAAAGTCAATTTCGCCAGAAGAAAACCCACAAATACACCGAGCAATAGCTGCGTCAGATTAGAGAAAGAAGCAGCATGGATGAAACGGTATGTTAATTGATAAACAGATGAAACCTTTGTTGTGGTCGAAATTTACCGCTGCGTCGCGCAAGGATTAGATCCCCATCTTCATCCGTTTTATAGTTTTTCCCTTTCATTGCATTCAAGCTAACTCCAATCGGTTCATTTCCTGCGCAATTCACAATTAACTTATAATGCCCGATTACCACCTTAACATTTTCATACGAATGCATTATGAGTATTGCGAAGAATAATCAATCAAACCAGTAACTATTGAGAAAAGAAGGAACTTACGACGTGGGATTGAGACGGTGAAATAAGAGATGTGGAGCCCTAAGTGATTCGGGGGGCAACCTATGTGAACTTCACTCATCACTTGCTCCACCTCCAAGTCGCCGCCGCCTGTAATAGCGGAAGAACCAGCGGCGCCAACCCCTTGCAACGGTGCATCTCCCTTTACGCTTTCCATTTTTTTTTTTTTTGGAAAATGCTTCTTCCCCCGAAACCAGAACGAATAATCCTGAGTGGGTTACTTACCAAAAAAAAAAGAATAATCCTAAGTGGGCACTTTTTTATCAATTTAACAAAATTCGGTTTAAAATTTTGATTCTTTATTTGTACGAATAGCAATGCCCTTCGAAACGTGGATTTGAAATTTTCGAATTCTTTAAAAGCACAAAATTGGGCCATGATATTGATATTATGTATTTGATTTTGAGCCATATCAAAGTCCTGCTCGAAGATCAATAATTAACCAAATAAATTGAAAGCTTACTTGGGCCGAAACTAAATTACAGAAGTCAGACCACTTACCAATTTAATCCTAGAGTAAACCCACGGATTTTGATATTTCTAAGACTCAATCCAGAATAAATATTATTCTAGGTCCGGCACTTGATTAAACCCATCTCCTCCCAAATCCTGAAACCCTAGAAGAGCCCTAAGCTAGTTTTTTTCCTGTTCAGTTCTCTTAAATCTCTCTTGAGCTCCAACTCATTCACTATTTTATGATGTATAATTCCAGCAAAGTTTCCATTATGTATAATTCCGCACGTTCATGATATTTTTTTTCTTAGAAACAGAGTAAGCTTTTTATGCTGATTCAGTTATTTATTATACAATCCTTTTGGGTTTTTTGGGGGTAGGTTCTTGGTTTGTTTATTTACGACAAACTTATAAAGATCAACCAAGTTTCATATGATTATCATCGTTTTTAAGGTCTATGTACTTTTCTTTAAGGTCAATGTACTTTTCTTTAAGGTCTATGAGATAAAAAAAAACTCATGTTTCGGTGCGGTTACGGCGACAAAGTCCTATTAAGGACTACTTAACTCAAGGAGAAAGGATTTTAAAAATTTCCGGTGACGTCGTTATCGGTACTGAACCGGAACATGAGACTTTTGATCTCCTACGCATGATCTTTCCAATGATGCAATCAATTTTGATGATGAGTGTTGGTAAGTATGGGTTGTACTTTTTACCGTACATATAAGGTTGTACATATGAAAATTTCTGTATATTATACATGAGTATTTCTCAAGGACAATTTCTTGTCTGAGGGATTCAAGTTGGCGCTCTGGCATAAACAAAAGAAGGAAAAGAACAAACGAGAAAAGCAGGAAAGGTAATCCAACTTTTAGTGTATGTACAGGCAGTCGCAAATATTCGTTGCTGTAATTGCAAATTATATTCCTATTGTTATTTTTATGATAGACATTTCTATTGTTAAGAAACTCATGATCCTTTTGGTGTCTATATTCTTATGAATGAGGTGTCAGTTTCCCTTTCCTCTTCTCATGGTATCAATAACTTGTATCCCTTCAACTGGCTATTTTGCAACGATCGTAGTGTATCTCGATCTTGTGTTGCTGATTGCTTGTCTCAGTGCTTGATTCAATTTTCCCTTTACTATGATGTATTTTTCGTAGATGAGTCAACGTGGAAAAGGAAGGAGGAAAGCCTCATCGGTCGCTTCTTCTTCTCATCGAGGAGATACGGTTGACAATTTGGACAAAGATATAATGGAAACAGATCTTGTAGAGCGTGAAATACTAACACCTAATACTGCAATTCAATAAGTTTTTGCTTGTTGCAACAGTTCTCGAACGTAAATGTCAGATGGCATGGTTCGAGTTCTTCCTACCAAGTATTCTTACCGCGGAGGAGAGTGAAAAAGCTATTGCATTGGCCAAGACTACAACAGAAAATTTGTTTGCGCAATACAATATATTGTACGGGCATCTTCTTCGTATGCCATGAGACGACAAGGTGGGGCTGATACTACGCTGCCGACAGGATTGGAACCCGTTTCAGATCTCCTTAAGGATTGGAAAACAAAGTTTCATACATCACAGTGCACACATCAAACCGAGCTGGAGCTATATTTGAATGAAGGTCTCCAAGATATGGAGAGTACATGCTTTATGTTCGATTGGTGGAAGAACAATCAAGTGAAATATCCTGTGCTTGCTAAAATGGCAAGAGATATCTTGTCCATTCCAATCACCATAGTTCCTTCGGAGGCGACATTTAGCACCAGTGGTCGTGTACTCACGGTATTTCGAAGTTCAATGGCACCGAAGACAGTTGAAGGTTTAATATGCGCACAAGACTGCCTAAAGGATAAGGAGGTAATCTTCTTCCATACCAATGTGGAAGATCCGACGAGATACAAAATATACTCGGGTATGACATGTGTTGTTTTAATTTTATTGTTTCATAATTTCATTTCATTAATATGCGCATTATGTTATGTATATATTGCGTGCTGTGTTATCCTTGCAGATTTAGGTATGTTGCAGAAGAGGAAGACATAGTGGAGGGAATCACCTTCACGAAGTAATCAAACGACATCGATCAATAGACTGATATGCATTTAAATGAATATTTCTGGATGGGACAATTGTGTTCACCTCTATCTTACTGTGTTCTAACTTAATATTGTTTTATTTATATTTTGGTTGTTTCGCGGCTAAACCTAAACCAGTTTCAAATCTTAGAAAACTTCTTTACAATTTTTTTATTTATTTTTTTTGAAATTTCAGATTTTCCGAATTTCAACCCGAAATTCCGAATTGTAATACGGCTTAGATCGGGATTCATGTTCGACTTCCGAAAAAAATCGGATCGGATGCAAAATAGTCTATTCCGAATGCCCAGGCCTAGTTTAAGAGCCTTTAACGTTTCTTTTGGATGAAAGTAAGAAGAAATACGAGAGTTCCAGACTTCGAGTTCGAGTGGCGAAAAATCTTGAGGTATATGATACCACACCAAACTTAAATACCCGATTTATTAAATTTGATCAAAATACAATTATTATGATTAGAAGTAGTCGTCAGAATAATTTATTTTATACGAAATTGCATTTGACCTTGTGTGGGTAAGTGTACATTTCGTAGTCGGAAATTTCTAAAATCCTATTTAAAACTACTTAACACAAGGAAAAAATGTGAAACTAAATTAAACGGTGATAAAGTTGTCGGAATCGTGTCAGAATTTGAGAATTTTCATCTATAATGTATAAGCTTACCAATTGTGCGATCAATTTTGAAAACGGATGGTGCTACGTGTCCACCCGTAAGGACAATGTCCACCCCCAACATGACATATTCAAAGCATCCTGTATATTTATAAATGTTTTTATGTAATTGTATTTTTTATAACTATATTTTACTTGTTTCGAGTATATAAATTCAGAAAAAAAAATAAAAAATAAAGTTCATAGAAAATAAAATAGATGAAAAAATAGATAAAGTAATTTTTTTCAAGATTTTGATATTTTTTCCTAGTTAATTAATTTGTTTGCTTTAATATATGTTTTAAATATAATTTTTTTTAAAAATGGGCTTAAGTGCACGGAGCGGGGCCGTCTGCGTCCAGCAATGAGGTGCCCGGGGTGGGTCTAGGTCGGTCTTGACCAACCTCGCTCCATTGGCATCCCTATTCTCGGCTAAATAAGGGAAGTATCCCAATCTTAATTAAACTATTTTAAAATTACCCATAATGAATCAATTGGACAATACACACTTTTTCCATTTTCCATCAAGTACACCAATTGAAAGAATTTTAATCCTAATGTTGTTTAAGTAACACAAAACTTATGTATATATTCATCTCTATGGGAAGCCAGCAGCCTCCAAACCAGTCCTGCGCAATAAGAACGGAGTGTTTGTTGTTTTCTTCACTTCATTTTGCTCTAAATGCTGCAAGACGGGCAACAAAATCCTCGTACTCGGGCAGTTTTGGATGCACATGATGAGCATTGCCCTTCAACAAATCCGGCTGCATCGAGTTTGCCCGCATATGTCTTCTCGGGCTCTCTTTCTCTGCATTTAATTCGGTTGGAAGAGATGAAACTCTGTTCGGAGGACCATCTCTGCGTTTCGTGGCTGCTACGCCTGAATCTGATCTACCCGGCCGCAGCCCGGATTTCGTGCTGTAGTGCTTCAGAAGTTCACCCATGATCTCTTCCTCATCGCCGTCACGGTTAGTCCCCTCATTGTCGGAGAACTTCGAGCTACGCTGGCCCTGTTTAATGCTTTCCCAATTCGAGTCCTCTTTCCGGTTATCGCCTTGAGAGCAATTGGTTCTCTCTTGGTCCGGCTGATGCTTCATGTGTCGTGTCCTGACAGACTTTGGCATTGGACTCGGACTGGGTTTGGGAATTGGCACATCTTGAATGCCAACATCTTCGCTCTCAACCTGATGATGTTTTATAGAAGGTGGAGAAATGGAATCGTGCTTGAGATGTTCTTCCCCTGCACCTTCAACTTGTTCATTCACCTTTTCAATGCTTTCAACAGCCACTCTAATGTCCTTCATAGGCGGGAGTTTGTGTTCAAGTTTGTGCTCGGTTTCCATGGCAACATCCTGCAAGAATCACTACTACTACATTAGGCTTCTTCTGTCCAGGTAAAGAAGAAAAGAAGCATCAATAAACATAAACAAGAAAAAATGCTGGTCTTTTTTTTACCTGATGAGTGTCTGTGCATTCGTTATGGAGCTTATTTTCCAGTGCCTTTGAGTTCCATTTCAGATCTGATTCCTTAGCTATTTGCTGCAACATCTTCAACTTTAGCTCTTTTGAAGGAACCACAGGCTCCAATTTCTCCATTAGCTACAAACCAAGAACGCCAAGATAACGATAAGTGATATGAACTGAGGAATTAAAACAGGGGTTCTTGGATAAAAAATAAGGCGAAATCAATACCATTTTACTGACAAAAATATCAACCAAATTCCCATATCTATTTGAGAAGATTGTTCTCAGATCCCTCAGCTCTGGTAGATCAGAAAATCTAGCTGCTGCATACATCAAAGAGAACACAGACTCTCTGCAATCCTCGGGGCATACGCTGTTCACGAACAACATTAACCAATTTAACAACAAATCAATTGGAAAGCTAGAGCCGTAATTTCTTAAATTCTCGAGTAAAGACAGGAAATCAAGACGGTCATTCATAATACCTCTGCTCTCTCATGATCTTAAGGTTTGCTAAACAATGACAGCAATATTGGTTCAAAAGCTCATAACAATCCGATCTGTTCATCTCTGCCAAGAGCCCTTCAGCCTGCTCCAATCATTCCAATTGGGAAAACATTAAGAACAAGTTGGAAGATACTCGAATTAATTTTGTCTTTCTGGGTAAGAAATATTTTACCCTGCCATATGCGTTAACATCCAAATCACTTTTCAGCAGATCCACAATATCATTCCTCAGATACTTCTGTACTGCATTCCGCCTCTTCATTATCATCTCAATCCGTCCCTTCGTCTCCTTGATTCTCGACTTGCTATTCACATAAACCCCCCCAAAAAGAAAAAAGAATCAACCCAGATTAAATGGGAAAAAAAATACTCGAAACGAAAAAGAAATAAAACAGCGCTGACCATCTTGAGAAAAATCTGTCCTTCTTCAACAGGCCGTCAAACATATTTTTTTTGTTTTTGTTTTCTGGGCAGTCTGTCTCTCTCTCTCCCTCTCTTATTCAATGGGGGAATAAGAATAACAACACCGATCAAGAATTTCTAAATGACTATCCCAAAAACAAACTGGCAAGATAGAAAATCTCCACCCACATTCACGAGCTAAAAAAACAGCTCTCACCGCCAATCAACGAAAAAAATCAAGAAAACGAACAATATCAACTGCGGCTATCTTTTCTCCAGAATCCAAACGATTGCCATTCAAATCGCCTCCAGTAAACCACGAAAACCAGAGAGATTCCGATGTGGATCACCCGAAATAGCACATTCCCAAATCCCCACAAATATAAATAGTCCCCTTGTATAGAGAGAGATACAAGGACGTACAAATTGTATGCATTTAGAGAGAGAGAGTGTGTGGTGGAGCTGGTTTGGGTCCTGTGCCATGTCGGATAACGGAAACGGCGAACGGTTTATAGTGAAATCACCGAAAATTTTTGTCTATCCCCTTATTTCCGACTTCCTTCCGGCAGGGCTTCGCGCGGATGCAAGCCGCGCGGACGTTAATCCGCGCAGCGCGCGATAATTAAGGAGGGCGCGGTCCGTGCGGATGCAACCCGTGCGAGATATGTATTCCCGCCCATTCCATGGGCGGGAATACATAGGGCCACGCGGAAGCAACCCGCGCGGCCCTCCCTATAAATAAACCCCTCCCCCTTCGAATTTTAACACACCACCAATCAAATAACAGTTTCTAATTGGCAAAGAAGACCCT
>JAOYMZ010000012.1:724966-752001 GCA_025802335.1 Pinguicula primuliflora
CTGGTAGTTTGTTGTGACAATGTTGGTACTAATTTTTGCTTTATTGCGACTTCGATGAAGGGTGTTTTGCACTTACGTGTGTTCTGCATGTTTATTAACGTTTTTATAAAGTGTTAATACACTAAGGGCAAAATGGTAAAAGTTACAAATTCTATCCTAAATCCTGCTGTAATTCCTGTGCTACCAAACAGACAGTTGAAATTATCTCCAGTTGTTACCAGACAGGATTTCTGAGGATTACTGAAGGACTCCCTTAATTATCCTACAGTTTTCCAAAACCAGGTTTATTTTGTCCTGGCTACCAAATCCAGCCCAAGAGGATAGGAAAGCTGAGCTTGTAAACTGATGGGCTACAAATGCAAACACACTAATGTGCCAGTATGCACAGTCGTGAAGGTAGTAAACCCCATTAGAAAGTAAGGGTCATCTCCCAAAAGAGTAGGTTCGATAAATGCAAAGCTTATCAACACCTTCAGAGTAACCAAGCACTAAGGTTGAAATCTAAACTACCAACAGAAACTGAAAGTAACTAAGCTACACTAAACTAACTTAAGGAGGAGATGTTGATCAACATGCTTGTCACTAACATACAATCCTAACAAGTACAGAATGTAAGGAGAATCAAATGGAGAGAATAGATCAAGGCAAGATATCTTGCCTCCCAATGCAACACTTTTTCCTATCCATATGCTTATGCCTAGCTTGTTTCATTCACACCATGAGACTCAAAATGTAGACTAACGCTACTATATACCTCAACTTGTTGATTGGGCACACCCTCTACCAGATCATTGAATAGTGACATTGAGCTCCTAAAGTAACTCTCTATATGCGGCACCAAGAGTTAGGGGTGGGAACCCCAAGGATGATGGTGTTAGTATGCTTAGTGCCTAACCTTGCCCTTGTGATCTAGGCAAGGTTTCCAACATAAATGAGATAACATGTAAGTTCTCACCTACGCTCATCCAAGCACTCATACTAACGGAAGATACTAATGCTTGGTCCATTCTGTCACATAATGGACCGTGGCTTTCAAAACATCCATCGATGCAAGAACTTGCAAAGGAGAGCAACATGCAAGGCAAACCTCAATATCTCATTGAC
Source organism: Pinguicula primuliflora (assembly GCA_025802335.1). Classification (NCBI taxonomy): domain Eukaryota; kingdom Viridiplantae; phylum Streptophyta; class Magnoliopsida; order Lamiales; family Lentibulariaceae; genus Pinguicula; species Pinguicula primuliflora. The sequence goes on from JAOYMZ010000012.1 coordinate 726,071, forward strand.
CATACAATTAAGCGAGTAGTGCTATAAGGCACCACCCCCATAGGTCACCCCCAGGATACCCCCACTCACAATATGGGTGAGCGCACACACAGACACATATATTAGTGTGTGGGGGGGACCCAATATTTTGGAATGTGAGTGGGGGTGTCCTGGGGGGTGCCTTATAGCATTTTTGCAATTAAGCACACTCATAATAAAATCAACAAAGCTAGAACATTAACATAAGAATAGTTCAAATGTGTTACATAGTGAGGCTGAATCGAGCCTCAAGCAAAAGGAACTTAGCCCATGCTTAGGTCATGGACTAGAGAGTATATAGATACAACCATAAACAAAGCCATAGAACTAAAACAAGAAGAAAAAACCGAGCCCCTTCAATGATGGAATCGCCTCTTTTTCCTTGCTCTCGGCCGAAAATGGAAGATAGATGAGTAGTGAAACCCTTGTTCGAGTGTATAGGAGAGAATGCTTGTATCTCTTGTGTAAAGACCGGTTTGTCCCCAAAATAACTTTGAGAGGCCGTGTAACACATTCTCTCATCACAACTTAAGGACAAGTGTTGTTCCTTAATCGGCTAAACAAGCTCTTAGCCGCAACATTTGACTTTTTGAACTCTGTGGCACACTCTCCTTCACACATTTTGCTTTGCATCTTGGCTCAATATATGCTAAGGCATGAAGGTGGTGCCTTTGCTCATTAGCAAGCTTACGTTCGAGCACTTGTATTGATCTTTCATGCACCATCTTGGCCCTTCTTTGCACCTTGAATCCAAACTCCACAAATCATGCCATAATATGCATAAAAGGCGGAAATGCACCAAAGTGTGATCATGTAGTTCTTTTCTCCAATATAGAGCAAATGAGTATAATTTAGTCCATAATCTAAGTGTTAGAGGCATAAAATGATATGAAATGATGCATGAAACAAGCTCCAAATAGGGGCTTATCATAAACATTCTGAAATGCAGCTATGATTCAATACCATTCACCTATTTGGGTGTCAAAGTAGGTGCTAATCCAAGACTTGAACGAACTTTACAACCAATTCTTGAGGTGCTCAAAAATGCCTCAATGGATGGGAAAAGAGATATATATCCTTTGGTGGATGGATCACCCTGATCAAATTGATTTTGACATCTATGCCATATCCACCGAGCACCTTCGAGTATTCTCAGGAAAATGTAGAGTATATTGTCCAAATTTCCTGGGGGTGAGAAAGTTGAAGGGAGACAAAAGATCAAATGGATCAAATGGGCAGTGATATGTCGCCCCAAGGTTAAGGGAGGCTTGGGAATCAAAGATTTTCAGAAATTCAACCTATCCCTACTTGGGAAATGGGGGTACTGGTTGGTGACTAATGGCTTCAGGTCCTAAAGTCCCTGTACGGTCACTACTCTCCAGCATCAGGAGCTCCAACAACTATTAGCTCCATCAGGTGGAGTGATCTATACAAGAGTGTGCTAAATGCATCTTGGTTCCAGGAACATTTGAAGATAAGAGTTGGAAATGGAGACACTACGAAATTCTGGACGGATATATGGCATAGATAAATATTTTGCTGAGAAATATCTTAAATCTATGAGAACGCAGTGGATAAGCTAGCTACACTAACTGAGAAAGGGCTATGGGAATCTACCTAGAACTGGGTGTGGCTTTGGAATCGGCCCTATGATGAAGCTGAAAGGCTGGAATTGAACAACTTGATTCACTTCCTTGATCTTGCTCCTGCAAGGTTGAACTGTAATGATATCTGGCAATGGAAGACGAAAAGCACTATGAATATCCTACAGATGAAATCTACAAACAGATTATGAAGGATGAATGGAACCTAATGGAAAGCAATGGATTAACTAAGCAAGCATGGCACAAACCGATTCCTGCCAAGATTTCGGCCTTTGCTTGGAAAGTACTGCATAATCGAGCCCCAACTACTGACAATCGGGCCAAAAGAGAAGTCACTTTGGTTGCTATTCAGTGCCCACTCTGTGTAGAGGAACACAAAACTGTCGATCACCTCCTTTTCTCCTGCTCGATTTCGTGGAACATCTAGAATAACTATTTGATGTGGCTTGGCATTCGACTGGACTCAATCACAACAATGGCATAAGTGATCTCATTACTTTGAATTTGAGAAGAATATGGCCTATGATCTGGCAGCACATCTTCTGGGAAATATGGAAGATGAGGAATGGAGTAATTTTTAGCAAATAGGTTCCCAATGAAGGAAAAGTCTGTGAGACAGTTAAGCTGAAAACCTGGTTGGTGCTCCGAGCCCATCATCAACTGGGCTTGCATATCGGATATAGGGAGTGGTGTAGGATTCGAGCCCATTATATGTAGTGCATTATAAACTACAAATGGTCTTGTAAATACATGTACAATTGTGAATAAATAAAACACCTTACTTATAATCTTTTGAGGGATAATGAATGCAAATTTTGGTTAATTTTTTATACCATTATAAGTACAATTCTTTTAAGGAGGCAGAGGAAACTGATGAAGGCTGGAGGTAGCGCAACCATAGAACAAGGCAAAAACACAGAATGAAATTGTTGCCACCATATGGGGTAACACTGAGAAAAAACTATGTATCGATCTATGTTACCAACTTTTTGCTGGAGTGGACAAGGGGGAGATGAGATCGTTGTTCAGCCCATATAGGAAAGTGGTGGACGTGCACGCCTTGCCTCTAATGGAATTCAAAGGCAAAAAGTATGGCTTTATCAGGTATGAGAAATCTGTAAACATTGAGGATGTCTCAAAGACAAATTGGCGTAGAGTAGGGGCATGCCAACTGCTAGTGAATAAAGCAAGACCACCGGACAACATATCTCTAGAATCTTCAGCAAGACAAACAGCAAGGGTAGAGCACGAAGTTCGGGTTCCAGCGAAAGAGGAGGTGATAAAATTTGGCCCAAGCCAGCAAGCAATCAAATGGCTTGAAACTTGCCTCATTGGCTTTCCCTCACTAACCTTGGATGTAACTTTGATGGAGCAAATTTTAACTGAACAAGGCTACATGGTAGCTTAGCGAGGAGGCTAGAAAGGGGGAAATACTACTACACACAGCAAGTATGGAAGACCAATTGAGGCTATTACAGATGAAAAAACAACTAAACTGTTATGCATCCATAGCATCAGACCTTGGCAAATTGTTGGAGGTAAACTTGTGAGACCAGCTTGGATTAGAGTAAGAGGTACACCTTTAGATTGCTGGTGTGATGAGTTCTTCACTGAGGTTGGCACCAGATTTGAGAAAGTTGTAAATATCAACGACCATACTAGTCGAAAAACAAAGTTGCAATATGGGAGGGTACAGATTTTAACTTTAGCGTAGCAACCTATCCGAAGGCGGATTCTGATTGAAACAGAATGTGAGACATTTAGTATAACAGTTGAAGAAGAGGCAAGCCAGAGGAAACGTTCGGTTAGGGCACCATGGAGGCAAGAATAGATGTAGAGTGGTTCAATTGACACTAAAAGGCCTGAATTAAGAAGAAAGACCACGGATATGCAAGTTGCACAGGCTGAGGAAGTGGATAAACCAGGAATGAGTATAGAAGCGGCAGAGCCGTAGGATAGAGCAGACAATGAACAGGATGGTCACAAAACAAGTGCAAAACCAATTTCCCCTTCTCTATCTTTGCCAAAAATTGACAAAAGGGCTGAGAATCGGCCAGAGGAGGGTTCTCCAAAAATCATCAAAATGACTGAGAATCGGCCGGATGAAGTATGCCCTGGACGGAACTCAACTGAAGAGACACGTCCTCCTTCCCAAGGAGCATTGAATTCGTAATTAATAGAGGTGACAAATTTGGAAGTAACAGATGTGGAACGCGCAACTGGAGGAGTTTTGGTATCTACCAATTTACTAAAGCAAACTACTTCCTCCGGTAAGGAAAACTAAATAAAATGGAACGCACCTCACGCGCATCTTCAAATCCTTCTCGCGCGGGACAACCCTAGTGACGGCAACGACATCCATCATGACGGCACCGGCGACACTGTCGGTGCCGGCACCCCTCCTTCCCCTAGTGACCGTGGAGCACCCACCATCCGTCGATGGCGACCTCACGCGACAGACGAAACCCCCTGGAACTTCGGAAGTTCCGCCCCAACCAGGTGTCGCCGGCGAAATTGATACAGCCGCCGGATAGAATCTCAGAATTGGCCACTCTACAGAGCCCAACACCGTTCCGACAGTTCCAGTTGAACAACAACCCAACCCAATGGTTCATCGGAAAAAATTTGGGAATCGGCTACAGAGACTTGAGGTTTTGTCTCATTCCTTCCACTTCACAAATTTGCCTGCCACTGTTACCCAAACTGAGTTGTTGGATGTGTTATCCGCACATGATAAGGTTCTAGATTTACATCTTCCACAGAAGCTAAATAATTGAGGCTGCAGATTTGCATTCGTTCGTTTCCCTATTAGATTGAACTCCCTTGAATTACTATGTCAGTTGAATGAAATTTGGATTGGCTCATACAAATTGGAGTTTAGTTTAAGCCATGAGAACAGGCTTTTTGATAAGCAGCCGGATGCTCACAATCCTGCTGCCAATACTTCTGATGTTCTTAAGACTGCTATCTTGACTGCCACTGTCGGTCTTTATATGGAAGTGGAAAAAAGGGGAGCAGGTGTTGCTAATGCAGGTGTTTGGTTGAATGCATCAGGTGGTGCTAACAATGTTGAGACCGTTCAGTACTCTCCTAACAAAGACGCAGGTGTTTGGTTGAATACATGTCTATTAGGCACTCCTTCCCCGATCATGGACATTCAATCAATACACAAGATCCTCCAGGATGCGGGTTATGCAGACATCAAGGCTGCCAGAATTGAGGGTGGAGAGCTTATCCTCATGGCTCCGGATAAATTTCAACAGGCTAATGTTTTGCAAGACATGGAAACATTAAAGAGCATCAGGCTCTATAATGTCCGGCCGTGGCGACTGTTGGATGGGAAACCAGCGAGATGCACTTGGGTGATCATCAAAGGAGTGTCACTTCAATTCTGGGAGGAAAAACTCTTTACTGCTCTTGCTGCACGGCTTGGAGAACTTGTTCAGATAGACCCACTAACAAGCGATAAGAAGGACTTGAGGTACGGCAGACTCCAAATCTTCACCAATTCATCCGGATGGATATCACAAACCATGGTAATAAAAACAGACTCCGCTTCTTTCACTGTCGGCATAAGAGAGGAAATCACGGTTCCACCAAAAATCAGAAAGCAGACTTGGCCAAATCTGAAAGAAGCATCAACTGTCCAGAACTGGAAGTGTAAATTTACCAGGCCAGAATCTCAAGACCCTGCAGGAGCCAATCCAAAAATTCTCCGCTCTGATGAGCCCTGCACAACGGAATAAATGGAAAACTGCGGTATCAACCTTCTCTTAACAGCAACTAATGAACATCTATGGTTTAGCGGGAGGGCCGCTGCGATGGATAACCAGGAAGTGGCAGAAAGAGATGCTGCTACGGAAGTAGAAACTGCAAAGACTGGACCAACCACGAAAGAAGCTACTATTGAATAGCGGACCGCACTGGGACAGATGACTGCAACTGCTGCTCATGTGAATTTTGCTTCAGCTGATGCTGAACTGCACATACTGTCTGATGTCGTGGAACTGTCACCGGTAGGAGCACAGCTGATCATAATACAGCAGTCGGCGAATGTATAAAATGATGTGTACAATGCAGAACCACACCGAACTCTCGCTGCATCCCATGTCTCAGCTAACAAGGAAAAAACTTCAGCAATTCCAGAAATTCCGTTCCTTTCATCACCTAGGACGGAACTGATCACAGCAGAAACCTTGGTTAACCAAGAAAGGATATCATCATATAAAACCCGGAGTTGGGCGGACAGAGTTGAGGCAGGATCCAAAGAAGATTCTCATTACTACTCCTGACATCCTGCAAAGCCACCAGACCCAGCAGCTGCTCAACACGCAAAACAGCACGCACAAAATCTCGCAGACATCCAGAAGCAAGCTCCTCAGCACAAATCTGTACAGCTTGACCCTCTAGCTATCCCTTTCTCACTGCAGACAAAACCAATTGCCACCGCACAGGACAGCATGCAGTATATATCAGACGACTCTGATGAAACCCTGTATGAGATTCCAGTCTCCACTAACGGCATGAGTTTTGCAGAGGCATGGGCTGCAGACAAAGCTGCATTCAGCTCTGCCCCTGAAGGAGGTTTCTCGCTGAGCGAAAATGGTGCATTGGGTGAAGAAGAATTCCCGGCATGGTATGAAGAGTCAGAGCAATGTATCCCAGCATCGCTGAAAAAGCCGAAGAAAAAAAAAGAAAAAGGGCCCTGAGCAGAACCCCAACCCGCGGCACAGCTCGTGCATCCGCGGGATTTAAGCCGCTGTCCCAGTTGTGATTGTATTTTTTCTATGCTCACTTTTGGAGCTAGTCTGTATAATCACTTTCGCTATTAATAAAATAAAAATTAAAAAAAACAGATGTGGAGTCCCAACCGGTCAAACTCAACATTGATGGTGCAGATGAAAGGGTTGGGAGAGATACGGACGAAGGAGTTGGAAGAGGTAAGGAGTTAAAGAGAGACGAAATTATGAAGGAAATTCAATTTTGTGCAATAAAAATAATAGGCCAGGATTTCCAAATTTGGGTAAGAAATATATGGGCCAGATCGGGAGCAGAAATAAACGAAGGATGAATAAGCTCATTCCCTTCAAGAGTGAGGGTGACGACGAAAATCATACGGTTAGTCTTCTACGCAAGTCGAAGGCTCAGGAACTTTGGGTACCGCGAAGGGAGAAAATTAGATGATAAAGACATCAAGGAATAACTACGAAAACTAATTTCTTGAAAGTCGATGATGAGTTTGTGTCTTACCCAAGAGAAACGATGGGGAATAGCCCTCCCTACCCCCACGATTGAGGTTATAATTACCGGTTTCAAGTATACCTATGAGTGACCTAGAGATTGTAAAGTGAGATGAGGACCTAGAATTCCCCATCATTGCGTTGTACACAAATTATTTTTATAATATTTCAATATTACCTACTAAAAAAAACACCTTACTTATTAAAAAAAAGATACTGAAGGAATATGAGGAGTACGAGATTGATCCTCAATAACAAAAGGTTATTTATTTCTTTTCTCGCAATGGTATCTGTCTTTCACTTGGCAACATGCCAGTAACAATAATAATCAAAATCACACTTAGGGGTGGACATTCGGAATAAATTTTTCCGGAATTCCGAAATCCGAATTTTTCGAATTCCGAATTCCCGAACCGAAATTCCGAATATCCTATTTGGATCGGATCGATATGCATTTCCTATTCCGGATTATAATTTGGAACGGAACGGGTTTAGATGCTAATTTTGGAATTTCCGAATTACGAATTATTATTTTAGAATTTGGCTTGGGTCGGGCTTGGGTCACACCACACTTATTCCTAAACATTCTCCCTCCTCCTTAGTCCTTACAGTTGGCCCGTAACTTATCTCCAAAGTCCAAATACTACTAGACTAGACGGTAATCGAATTTCCTCATCGGTTTCGAAATACGAATTAAAAATATCGGAATTTCCAAAATATCGGTTCCGAAATACGAATTAAAAATATCGTTAATCGAATTTCCTCATCGGTAAACGAATTTCCTAATCGGTTCCAAATACTACTAGTCCTTACTACTACTAGACGTGCTGCAGAAACTCTCTTCTGTTGGGTTCTTGTTTTTTTTTCTTTTTAAATTTTGGAAATTCCGAATTCCGACCCGAAATTCCGAAATTTCGAATTCTGAATTTCGAAAATTCGAATTGTAATACGGAATGGAACGGGATTACAGTTTAACTTTCGAATAATTTCAGATCAGACGAAAAATAGATCATTCCGAATTCCAAATTCCGATTGCCCACACCTAATCACACTCTACAAAATAAGTACGGTATGAGTAGGGATGATAACGGGGCGGGTTAGAGCTGCCTCATACTTACCACACTGGACCTGGGGTGAATCCGACCTGCTCCGACCAATGGGGGGACGTGGATTCGCCCAGGCAGACTGGGGTCCTCGGGTTGAATCAGGCAACCCAAAAAATCAAAATTGCCCTTTAATTTTAAAAAATATATATATAATAAAAAAATAATTAGATATACATAAATGACCGAAACGGGTACGAATTCTCGCCCATTACGGATGGGCGGACTAAAATAACCCTGGTGAGGCTCTTTCCTCGTACACTGCACTGTCCCGCAGGAGAAAAAAAAATCTCGGAAAACATAACTAATAGGCCAACAAATTCTTCTTTTGTTTTCCGCCTTCCCTTTTCCCCCCAATTTTCGCCAATCCGCCAACACGACCCCTCCGTCTTCACCGTGGCTGGCAATGGATTCCGATTCAGACGACGGGTTCGAAGAAGATTTAAAAGCGCTCAAGATGGCCTGCAAGATTACGGGAGATAATTTGATTACTGATGATGATATTCAGCCACAATCGGCCTGCGGAGCCGCGGCAAGTGGGGATGTTAGTGGGATTGCATCGTCCGAGGAGGAATCTGACAGAGGAGAGGATAGTGATATCCAGTTGTTGATGAGCATTCACAATCGGTTTGCAGTTCCGGCAGATATGAAGAAGACATTGCCTACTACTCTCCCCCCTGACTTCTGGGATAGCGATGATTTTGAGAACGATTACGAGACACTCCGAGCTATTGAGCGGCGTTTTTCAGCATATAATGATGGTATGTGCTCGGCTTGGTTCCTCTTTTTTGAATTGGGACGTTTTCTTTTACGTAGTTCACCGTGGTATATGCTGTGAAACTGATACTTTACAGAGATGTATACGGTTGGTTTGCGTTCAAGACATAAGGCTGATCGCGGGCGTGCAAATTTTTCATATGCTCAATAATCATATAACTGATCATTTTTCTTTATTCTGGGTTTTGATTTAGGAAGAGCGACTCTAACCTGTAGTTTTACTGTTATGCATAATTGGGTGCAGGAGGCTTGAATAATTTAAAGGACAAACCTCTGCAGGTGGGTGCTACTGTCATAGATTCCGTAAAGGAAACTTCCAATAGCTTTATCGAGAGATTTAATGCTCAAGAAGAGTTTGTAAATTGTGTAGATACTAGTAAACAAACTCTCCGGAATGAAGCATGCTGCGATTATTCCAGTGGAAGTCATCCTTCTGATTTGGTTGAATGGGATGGACAAGCAGATGATGTTGCCCGGTCACCTCATTTCCCGCACTCTGCTCTCACTTTTGTCAATGCTATTAAGAAAAATAGATCCCTCCAGAAACTAATAAGAAGTAAAATGATACAAACTGAATCGAGGATTGAGGAGCTCGGAAAGCTGATGAAGCGTGTCAAATTATTGAAAGATTTTCAGATTATGTGCAAAAAAAGAACCGGGCGAGCCTTGTCACTGAAAAGGGATGCCAGGGCGAGGTTGATTTCCACGCCACAATTAAGAGCAAAATCTAAGGTTTGTTATGCTTCTCTCATTGAAGCTTTATATAGCTTGCAATATCATTTCACGAATATTACTATTATCACTGTTTCTTTATTTTTCATTTCACTCAAGTCCAATTGTGGGAAATTTCAGTGCTTGGGCCCACGGCTTACTCGGTGTATAGTAGACAGCCTGTTTGATGCTGTTAGCTAATTAGTCTATCCATGCTATAACCCATGAAATGGTTAACAAATAAATGTTCCTGCATGTATGGTTAGTGATCTTTCTATTGCTACTATTAGCGTGATTGATATATTTTGAGCTCAAACACTCTGGTGGTTCCTGCAGTTCAGTGAGAGGCCACTTCCTGCTGTATTCAAAGGCCCTCCAGAGAATTCCCATGTTGCTAATTATAAGCAGGCAATAGAAAGATTCCCCATCTCTATTAAACGTCAGAAGTGGTCTGAAAAGGCGAGAGAAAATCTTGGAAAGGGTGTGAAACAACAATATCAGAAGATGTTGTTTCAGAGATCTCTGGATCTACTCTGGTATGTTTGTTCCATATTTGAGCTTACTTCATGTTTACAACATTTTCGTGCTGGTTCATATGCTATCCTTAGTTTTATGTGGAAAGCTAGAATATAATATTATGTTCTTGAAGAAGTTTAGGTAGTGTTGCTGTTGATCTAGTGCTGTTAATCAAGCGTGTTTATTTAGTGGCAAAAATGGGGTTATAGAACACCATTTCTAATGCTGTACCGGAAGCTGTTCATCCACTGCAGTAATCACCTTTTCCTTTTATTTCGATTCTTAACATCTTATTAGAAGAGACATTTGCCCAGATCTTGTACGTTCTAAGCAATATGGGGTAAATTTCTTGAACATTATCTAACAGAGAGATATTAGTGCAGCATCAGTTCTGTATCATCAACTAATGAAATACACTTAAGAGTCATCTCATAGCTAAATAATACTTACTGATAGCTCTTTGTAGTATTATTCTAGATATTTCATCTCACTGATTTGTGACTCTCTAGAACTGGTAACTGTAGTATACAGAATAAATTTGTTTGCGTATTGGTTTCTAACCGAATGTTGGATAGTTTTTACTTGTCTGTACACAATATGTTACAAATTTTTGCGGATGCAAGTCTCTTTTTACCTTTCTTCTCTGTCCATAGGCAATTTTATGGACAAGCAAAATTTATTGCATGAGGGCACTAGGCGTGCCCGTACATTCTAGAGCCTACTGTTACAAAATCATCATGACTAATTTATAATATTCGCTACTTTCGCATTAATGCATCTTTCATCCACAAGTTGGTAAACAGTTTCTTGGTTGTTTCACCCAGTCATGCAGTCAATTGGAAAAGTTTCCACGCTTTGAGTTTGAACTAGCGGAAAACCCATCCTGTGACTTTTTTTTTCATCCTGCGACTTATATCCATTCCACTATCCCCCTGGATCTGCTTCCGTTCCTCTGAATTGTTTATAATTTATCGTGGCCCAAAGATGCTAAGTTGCAATTGTGTGGCGTTCTGTTTTAGAATTACTCATGTGAAATATTCTCAAATCCTGGTAAATTGGTGTACTAGGTATACGATTGTCAGTATAGTAACCACCTTGCTGCTTCTGGTTGCTCCAAGCTTGTGAAGTCTTTCTTACTTAAAAACTATGCTGACTTGATTCAGTTAACCTATCAAGTATGTCTTAACTGTTTTGTTTTTCAGCGAAGAAGACGGGTCTGATAATCCTTCTAATCTGGACGGTGCAATTTCGTCTATTAAAGATGTGGACTTAACACCAGAGAAAATAAGATCATTCTTGCCTAAAGTAAACTGGGAAGAGCTAGCTACTATGTATGCTCCTGGCCGTTCTGGTGTGGAATGCCAAGCTAGGTATGCTGATGATATATCTTGGCACTGTTTCTTCTTTAAAGCTAGACCCTGCTGAAGATAAACATCTGTATAAACTATTGAATTCACATGCTATTGAAATTAAATGGAATGGATGGATTCTGTAATGTTGCTGCCGAATTGCTATTGGAAATTAAAACATTCGCGTTTTGCATTATACAGTCCAATTCAATAAAATCTGTTTACTTGAATCATATAAAGTTCCATTGGCAGACACAATATTTATGAATCTGCAGAGCTATGTTTATGATATTTCGGGAAGGGTATGTGTTTTTTTATAAAATATGAGATTTAATTCTTTGACATGTATGTGTCCTAGACTCCTAAGTATGGCTGGTGAGCTCTGGAGATACTATTATCATACTCCACATAATGATGTTTGTATATTCTCCTTCCAGGTTTTTAAACTGGGAAGATCCATTGATCAATCACAATCCATGGAGTGTAATGGAGGATAAGAATCTACTGCACACTCTGCAGCAGAGAGGACTAAGTAACTGGATAGAAATTGCTGCATTACTGGGAACAAATAGAACTCCTTTTCAGTGCTTAATGCGTTATCAGAGGAGCCTTAATGCATCAATACTCAAAAGAGAGTGGACGAAAGAGGAGGACAACCAACTTCGGGTCGCTGTAGAAAGTTTCGGTGAGCATAATTGGCAGAGTGTCGCTACTGAGATGGAGAGGAGAACAGGTGCCCAATGCGCCAATAGGTCAGTTTGATTATTGCAATGAACTTAGACATTAAAATCTGCGTGGATAATATCTTGTGATTTCTCTTCCTACTCATTTTATATTTTCCGTAAGCTATTTCTGAGTCATCATTTTTACAATGCAAGGCCGTTTAGGTTTGATGGGAAATCTCAGTAATAGATAGTTCATGGGTAGACCAATAATGCGAGAATAATCTTCTGAAAGAACAAAGTTTCTGATAGTGCACGTGTGCGTAGTAATCAAATACAAATGACTCATCTCTCGATACCTTTTCACCTAGAATATGGCATTAGAATCAATTCAATCGAGATCAGATGTTGTAAAAATGTAATGTCATGATCTAGGTTTGACAAGAAAGAACAATGCTTGCGCGTGAATGGGCATTTAAAGAAGTTGATTACTGAATGGCCCACTTTTTTCCAGCTTAAGCTTTTTTTCTTTTGAAATGATCTAAATGTTGTTATTGGTATATTTGCATTGAATACTGCTATTGGCCAATCACAGAACATAAAAAGGATAACCTTATGCTGTCGAGCACTTGTAGATGTTCCATTTCAACATGGTCAACAGACACGGAAATATTGTGCTTGATTTAGCATGACAAAGTATGTCGATGTTAGATGTTAGTTACAACTACGATTACTTAGCGAAAAGAAAAAAAAAGATGTTAGTTACAACTTACAAGTACAACTACGAGTGTAAACTTTCTGGCTGCTGTTTTATCTAGCTCAATGGCTTCTCTTCTAGTTTATACATGTTGCTAATTTAATGAGTTTAAGAGCAACGCTAAAACCGTTCAATGAATTTCCAACGCATGTTCTTTTTTTTAGTAATGCGAGATTCAGCTCTAGTACTTTAATTCACATTTTATTAAGTAATTTAAGATAATGAGGATAATACAGATGGAGGAAGACACTTCATCCGACCAGGAAAAGAGCGGGCAAATGGACTGCAGAGGAAGACAAACGGTTGAAAGTTGCTGTAACACTGTTTGGGGTAAAATCATGGAAAAAAGTAGCTAGATTGGTGCCTGGTCGAACTCACGTACAGTGCAGAGAAAGGTACTTTTCAATAGTTATGTAAAATATTCAGATTTTATCTTTTTTGTTTGTGCAGAAAATGCAGCCAAATGTTAATATGGCCACGTGATGATTTCAGATGGGTGAACAGCCTTGACCCGTCTCTCAATCTGAATAAGTGGACTGGAGAAGAAGATCTGAAATTGGAAGCAGCTATATCAGAACATGGTTATTGCTGGTCCAGGGTTGCTGCGTGTATTCCATGTCGTACAGATAACCAATGTTGGAGGTTCGTAAATATCAATTTTGAAGTGTTTCCAATTCCTTTACTCTGTCGCCCTCTTTTCTTTTGTGTATTATTTGCTTGAATTTCATGTTTTACTATCCTCAATGTTCGAAATTTATAGGCGATGGAAGGCGTTGTTTCCTAGTGAAGTTCCCCAACACCAAAAAGCTAGGAAGATGCTAAAAGCTGCATTAGTATCAAATTTCGTTGATAGGGAGTCCGAAAAGCCTGCTCTAGGACCAACTGACTTCATAATGCTGGAAGCAAGTACTAGTGGATCCAAAAATGCTGGACCTTCCAGGAGAAGAACAAGAAAACCAAGGGAGTCCGAAAAGCCTGCTCTAGGACCAACTGACTCCATAATGCAGGAAGCAAGTACTAGTGGATCCAAAAATGCTGGACCTTCCAGGAGAAGAACAAGAAAACCAAGGTATGAAGTTTCTTAGGTTTCTCGTGGTTGTATCCTTTTTAACAATGGGACATGAGTATTGGCTTGGGTTATCGCAAGCAGAAGGAGGCGAACGAACGTATTGAAAAAGATAATCTTTCTGGGTAAAGCATTGGCTATTCGCGCTTTTCTATTATATTTTGTTGTTGACCTTTGCTATAAATGATTGTTTGTAGATCATATTAACATAATTTATTTTATATTTCAGTGAGATTTGCTTCGAAGAAAATGCAAATCTAATAGATATCAGTAAAAGTCCGGGTTTGAAGAAATCAAATGCAAATCCATCAAGCGGTCATTTTTCACAAGGTCGCGACGTTGCATCAGTTGAGATGTCGAGTAGAGAAGGGATTAGGAAAACATACGCGGATGATTGTAATGGCATGGTAGTGCAGCCACCGAAGAGATCAAAGTATGTTTCTGCTCTCCACATTTTTTTTCAAGTCTAGCATGTTACATCCAGATTAAAATTCCTTATGTCCGTGCTTGTGTTTCTATCCGTATGATTGAAATGAGACGATCTAGATCAATCCAATATTTTCGCAACCTAGTTCGTCATTTTGACCTAGTTAATCTGGATCGTCTGATTTCAATCCTACGGATAGAAACACAAATCTACACATAAGGAATTTTAATCTAGATGTAACATCCTGGACTTGAAAATTTTCCATGTTTCTTAATAATCTAGATGTAACATCCTGGACTTGAAAATTTTCCATGTTTCTTAATGGCTAAATGTGTGTGTTCTACATCTACTTTACAGGTCAGAATCAAAGCCTGTGGGAGAGACGGAATCAAATTCTACATTTGAAATGGAAGCACATGAGGAAATTTTGAAGGATATGAACACAATGCCGACTAAAGTGAAGAATGGTTCATCTTTAGCTGACTCATTATCTCTGATGGAGATTCGGAGAGCATTGCGGGCCGATAATGTGTTTAAAGGTGAGAAAACAAAGGGAACGGTTGGAGAAACATGTCTGGGTAGTCACGGTGTGTCTTTGGATGCTATGCAAACAAAAACAACCACTATTCATGGGCATGGGAACAAGAGACCATCTGGAGGTGAGATGGAGATTGCTCCTTGTCAGCCGCATTCTGGGATCATTGGAGAAGATACCATATTGCGAAATTCGGATGATTATACGCAAGCCAATCAGAAGGAAGGAAATGTCATAACAAGCCCGGATGATGATGACACTCTTGCCTCATTCCTGTTGGGATCACAGCAAAGAACTGGTAACTTGAGAACGAAGAGGAAAAACAATTACCAAGTCTACCATCGGCGGCGGAAAAGACAGCGAACTGGAGATGGTCATATACGTAAAGTAGAAGCTGTATCGGGAATTGACAATGAAGGTAGAGTGGATCAGATGTTAGGAGTTGATGCTGGAAACGATACAACTCTTGCCCAGTTCTTGAATAAGCTGAAGAAGAGAAGATGTAGTACCGGGTGAAGAATAGGGAAATTGCTTTGCCAAGTTGGATCTATTGGGATCCTGCAAAATTCTTTTGCAACTTAGAATCGAAAATGCGCATGTGCAATTTTGGTGTGTTTGGCACTTGACACATGTGTGGCCTTTTTGACGATTTTTCATTTGGAAGTTATATGGTGTTGTAGCTTTTTTTTAAACAATCAACATCCTTTTGCCGGTGGCTGAAAAGTTACAATGTCTTCAGTAACAATAAATTTTTTATAGTTAATGTCGCTCAGAGGATTTAAATTCGTAATATCTGAGTACAAACCTCTCGTTACCTTCATTAACAACAATTCTACCTCACCAAAACGTATATCATTACCACTGACATGGGAACTACGATATTGAGGATGCCACTGTTCCTGATCAACACGACCGACGATAAACTCATCAACTGCGGCTTCCAGAAGGTATTATCCATGTGGAACTCATTGAAAAGAAAAAGTACCTAAGCAAGCGCTCTTGATCAGCAAAGTTCCAGTTAGGACTCCAAATATGGAGCCCATAACCAAGCTAAGCGTCTCTTGATTAGTAAAGCTCCACTCCATGCTCTCGGATGCATTTGTGTCTTTAGTGAACCATGTCTCTTCTTCTCCTGCCACCCTCCATCTAACAAGTCTTGATTTGGCCTCTCAACCTCCTCAAGGACGTGTGTGTAATCATAAAAAAGTGAACTCTGTAGGAGGTTCTGCATCAGAAAAGTAACACCACAAGCCATCCTCCTCCTCCTCACTTGTTTCTTCTTCTTCACTATCTCCGGTCTCGGACTCATTCTCAACATCAAAGTAAGCACAATATGGATATAAATTCACAATATAGACACCATTTTCAGTATATTACATATTCATAATCTTGATCAATCTAAACTCAACTCTCAAACCATCAAACTCCATATATAACAGATTGGTAAATAGATAAATCTTTGTGTGTTCAGTTTTTATAAAAGGTATACTTAGTAGAACTTGTCGCACATCTTTATCAGATTTTTCATCAATTATATAGAAATCAGAAGGGAAAATAAGAGTTCCTACTCTAACCAAGATATCTTCAATGAAACCCGTTAGGAAAAATAGCATGTTCATTGAGTTGGGGAAAGATGTCCTTAGATATTTTCATGTCCCCTAACTCCAAAGTTTCAAATAAAGCAAGTGGCATAATATTTATGTATAACCCTAGATCGAGCATAACTCTATCAACATGATATTTACATATCACACAAGAGATAATAGAGATATCTAGATCACCACACTCCAAGGGAAACTTAAGTTACCTCGTTCTCTTTCAAGGTGATTGCATCTTCTCTTCTCGTGAGCTTCATATTATCTTTTTTAGATCTACTTAAGGTTGAGAAGGCCAGATTCCCTGGCTCACACCTTGTTCATATTCTTGGCCAATTGAATTACTTTCTTCTCAAGATTCTCAATGCTCTTACTTGCATTCATTTGGAATTTAAAACTCTCCTTTTGCAAGTTGATCAAGTCTTTCACCATATCCTCCAAGTTACTTAGTTTTTGGCCTCCATCTCGGGACAGATTTTGGACTTGACGTTTCGGATTCAAAGAATTGCTAGAATTACCATAATTCAAATTAGGGTGTGGCCTATAATTATCATAGTTGTACGGTCTCCTTTGATCTTGAAAGTGCATACAAGCAACTCCCTCTCTGGTGCTATTGTGTTGAATCATAGGACACTTGTCGGAGGTATGATCTTATGCAAGGAATACTTGACAAACCAATAGACTCATCTTCCTTTCTACTTCATTATTCAACTTCAAAATCTTAGCTTCAAGGGCCTTAACCTTCTTAATAAGGCTTTCATCCTCTCCCTCAGCAAAGTTTACGTTCTTCACTAAAATACTCTTGCTCTCGTGCCTCGTGTATTCAGCTAGCTCATGCAGGATGTACAACGCTTCAAGGGGTGTCTTGTTCAGGAAAGAACCTCCATAAGGAGCATTAACCACCCTCCTTTCTGCAGGTAACAAACTATTATAGAAGTAGAGAGTAAAATCTTGGTTAGTGAAACCATGGTACGGACAAGATGAAACCAAACAAATCATATATACTCTCATCAAATGCTGAGCATTCCATATCCCCTTTTCAATTTGTTTTGCTTCACAGAAAGGAAGAATTTCTCCAAGAAAGCTTGATTCAATTTATGATCTGTGCAATAGGAAGGTAGAAGAAACATTCCTTTACATTGCCCTTGAGAGAAAAAGTAAATACTCTCATCTTGATTACATCTTCACTAATTCATTTAGGATGCATGCTAGTGCATATGTCATGGAATTCACACAAGCAGCTTATGTGATCTTCACATGCAAGAGCGGCAAAGTTTTAGTTGATGTGTAAGTCCATATTTGAGCTCAAAGTTGACTCCCTCAGGCCTCGGGTAAGTCAGGAAATTCAACATCTAGCTACCTCGGGTTGGGAAAATACTATGGTGCATGAAAAAAATGCAAGCAAAGTGGACGAAATCCAAGGGGGCGGACGTGATTGGATACTGACAAAGTGTGGGTCACAGCAGTATCCAATGACATGGTGCCGTGTTTTTTCATCCACTTTTCATCCGCTTATTTCGTGCGGTATAGAAGCTCTCCTCGGATTGTAATCAGGACCGGTCAATTGCTTCGAAGTGTACTTTGCTTTTCAGTCAATTACAATATAAATAAATAGTGAATTTAATAAATATTCTTATTCTTATTGTTTTTAAATACGGAATAATACAAAAAGCAGTTTTAATAAATGGAAAATCCCCGAAATGTTAGATCATGACATAAATAACACTACTGATGGTATGTTGCTGCTTGGTGATGGTGGTATTTATGTCCTATTCTGTTTAAATGTTCGGTATGGTATGTGTAGTACTCGTACCATCGGTCTTAATAAATTGAATAATGCTTCCTTTACTCACAATAATTTTACTCAATTGAGTACAACTTATAAAACTGTGTCGTTCAGGTTAGTAACTAGAATAAAAAAATTAAAAACCCTACACACTAAATCGCTGAAATACAATCCATCTACTGTGATGCTTGACAACTTACAAAACGCAAATGCTAGATGTACAATGGCCTAATTGTAAATTAAATTTATTATTGTTAATAAATTGAAATTAAATCTATAATAATTAGAAAATAATTAAAATATATAATATTAATTATACAAAAGTAATATTAATGGTTTAGGGTTTATAACATTTAACTCTTAAGATTTATAGGATAGGGTTTTAGATTTTTATGGCGCCGAAGCCGCCGTAATATTAGATTTAGAGTTTATATCATTTAGCACTTGGGTTTATAACATAGGGTTTTAGATTTTTTCGGCGACAAAGCCGCCGTAATATTAATTTTAATTTTTTTTTACGTTTTACGATTTATAAAGCTTACAGAGTTTTATAACGTTTAGCCCATACGATTTATAAGATAGAATTTTAGATTTTTACGGCGGCGAAGCCACCGTAATATTAGATTTAGAGCTTATATCATTTAGCACTTGGGTTTATAACATAGGGTTTTAGATTTTTTCGGCGGCAAAGCCGCAGTAATATTAATTTTACATTTTTTTTTACGTTTTACGATTTATAAAGCTTACGGAGTTTTATAACATTTTGCCCATACGATTTATAAGATAGAGTTTTAGATTTTTTATGGCGACTTCGCCGTCGTAATAATGTAAGAATTTTAAAAATAAAACTACTAAGATTCATATAATTTACGGGTTATGCGAGTTTAGGTTTTATAGTGTTTAATTTTTTTTATATAGTGTTTAGTCTTTATAATTTATATTTTTTTGTTAGAATTTCGCAGTATTGGCTATTGGGATTTCTCGCAACTGTATCAGTGTTTATCATGCAGCCTCTACATTCAATTTTTTTTATTATAGTTACTAACCTAAACGACACAGTTTTGTAAGGTGTACTCAATTGAATCAAATTATTGTCAGTAAGGCTAGTACCATCGGTCTTAATAAATTATCTTTGCATTGCAGCGCAAGACAAGTCACCCCAACTTGAATTCAGATTGTCACTGATTAATTTCTGATTTTCAAATCGTCTCTTCGTTTTCCAGCAGGTAATTCATACTGATTCTAGCTCTTCTATACCGAAGGATATTGAATTGTTGCAGTTAGGTTTCGTATATCTTACTAAGTTGGATCCGGTTCTGCATTTTTTTGTGTGATTACTGCAGCTCCTTTTACGTGGGTTTTTATTTTCGGATTCACCTAGCGCTGTGAGCCGATGTTATTCTATATTTCTCTTATTGGATATTCATTGCATAATGAGTTGGGTTGGAAATTTCGGCAGGCGAATCGGCAAAATTTATTTAGGGTTCGATTTCGTTTCTTTTTAGAGAAGGGGGTATTACAGCTTAGGAGAGCACTGCTGCTGCCTTGGGTGTTTTGTTCGATAGTTTTGTCTGGTATTCAAATATCTATGAATGGAAGTGACTCAATAGTTGGAATTTAGTAGGTGATTATTTTCTTTTCATGAAGGGCAAGATGACGAAGATTGATTTTAGTGGGCTTGATCCCATGGCGCCTATTAGAGGAAATGCTGACGAGTTGCATGATGAGATTTTGGGGATGCCTTCTTTTAAACTTCCTACAACTACTGATGTGAGCTTGGTTTTATTCTCATGCACTTCCACGTATTAACTTATACAATACTGTCGATGAATGTCAGAATGAGTAAATGTTGCTTATTGTATTATTCTCTTTTAGTTTGATGGGTTTCAGAAAGCCTCAGTACAGATGGTTAAGCCTGCAAAGGGAACAACAACTCTTGCTTTTATATTTAAAGATGGTGTTATGGTGGCTGCTGATTCTCGTGCAAGCATGGGAGCATATATTTGTGAGGCTTTATGATTTTTTATTTTTTATTTTTGTATTTGCCTCGTGACTATATGTTTCAGTAATATACAAGAAAGTTTTTTTCTTTCTTCTCCATGGGGTCATCCATTTGGGAGTGTCTAATATTCTCACTAACAATTGCAGCATCACAATCTGTGAAGAAAATTATTGAAATCAATCCATACATGCTTGGTACAATGGCTGGAGGAGCTGCAGACTGCCAGTTCTGGCACAGAAATCTTGGAATCAAGGTACTGCTGTTTGTTCACTTGTCGCATGTGGTTTCGCATTTTCTCTTCAATGTCTATCGTACAAGTTCATATAATTTGTGAGTTTTCCTCACAATCCTGTCTGTGTTGGTATGGTTAACGGAGAATCAAAACTGGAAGGGTTCTGTTCTTATTTCAGTGTCGCTTGCATGAATTGGCCAACAAGAGAAGAATATCTGTTGCTGGAGCTTCAAAGATGCTGGCAAATATTTTGTATTCCTACCGAGGAATGGGTTTGTCTGTTGGAACTATGATAGCTGGCTGGGACGAACAGGTATAGGATAAAATTAGCTTACTGTTCTATCGCTTTTGGAATTTTCAATAATGTTTTGCTATTTGGTGAAGGGTCCTGGTCTCTACTACGTTGACAGTGAAGGTGGGCGACTTAAAGGCACTAGATTCTCGGTTGGCTCTGGTTCTCCGTATGCTTATGGCGTCTTGGATAGTGGGTATGTTTTCCATTAAGGCATAACTTTTGTTTGTCTATGATTATTGGAAACATCTCTTTTAGGTCTAATTTCGCCATTGTGGTCGTCTTTATTTTCTAGGTATCGCTTTGATTTGTCTGTTGAGGAAGCTGGAGAGCTGGCTAGACGAGCGATCTATCATGCAACATTTCGTGATGGTGCCAGTGGTGGTGTGGCCAGTGGTAATGCCTTTTAGTCACCTAAATTCCTCATCCCCTTCCCTCAGTCCTGTTCGAGATGTGATATAGGGCACTACTTTTTAACACCACATTTTTACCACTTGTGAGGTGTCATAATTCAATTGGATGAAATGTTGGACTTGATTTTCCAACACCAAATTAGGGGCCGACACATCAGTGAGTGGTGTAAAAGTGGTGCTAAAAAGGGAATTGGGGAGTATACAGTGAGTTCATCACCACTATATACTATGCAGTGCCCTCCTGGTACTGCGAGATTGATCGGTCAGTGGGCCCGTGCAAAAGTGTTAAACATCGGCCTACCTGCCACACCAAACCCGCAGTGCCACATGGGCATTGCATAGTGTGCAGCCTCACTACGCACACCCCAAACCCGCCAAAAAGTGGTGTATTTTATCATTTTCCCGTCCTCTGCTACCTTGCTTTAATGTTTTCTTGGTTCCTTGTTGTGATATGCTTGGACTATACTTCCAGTGTACCACGTTGGGCCAAATGGATGGAAGAAGCTCTCTGGTGATGATGTCGGAGAGCTCCACTACAATTACTATCCTGTTGAGCCAGCAACTGTGGAACAGGAAATGACTGATGTACCAATTGCCTGAGGTAGGAAGACAGATTCGAACGTCTGTTATTTCACCAAACTATTCTGCAGATAGACCACAACCTGCTTTGTTTGTATTAGTTCAAGATATGCAATTGACTTATTCTGCATGAGCTTCTGGATTTTTAAGATATGTTTTGGACTCTATTTTTTTGTCTTGATTTTGGTCTCGAACTCCTATGTAATACATCTGTCGTGACTTTCGGGTCCAAATTAAGATTCAGATATTGTACATGTCTTTAGCCCAACAAAAAACAGAAGAACGAATTATAAGCATTTACTTTTTGATAACGTAGGAAAAAGGTAGGTAAACTGGCTTAGGACAATAACTTGTAAAACACGATAGGGAGGTCATGCTTGTCAAGCCTCACACCTAAGAGGATTTGAATTTATGATTTTTGAATGCAAATGTTTAAGGTTTAGGGTTTTCTATATTTATATTCAGGCTCAGCAAACGACGTACACTACTGAGTAAAACGACTGTGAAATAATTCATTTCCTGCAAATCCTGGCCGCATCCAAGCCTTTGGTCGACTTTACAAGATTTTTAGGTCTCGTGCTAACCTCCTCTTTACTCGGCATTCCCTCCGGATCAATGCCTCTCCCATTACCTTCTGCTCCAACTTTCACATTTTTCTCTGAAGACGCATTTTGTTTCCAAGGGCGGACTCATGTATCGGCGTGCTTGGACTATCGCCCCGGACCTATTTTGAGTCCGTTTCATAAAAAAATTTCGTCGAGGGCCAGCCCAGACAAATTATGGAAGAAACAGCCCCATACAAATTATGGAAAGTCGAGGGCGGAACATGGGCCTGGCTCAGCTGCCTGCGGGACGACCTGCTGCTTCGCTCTAGTCTAGTTCACTTCGCGGTCGCAGAAGACTGAAGACAATAGACAAGACAAGAGTCGAACTGTCGAAGTCTCTATCTCGAAGACGAAATCAAGGGCGGAACATGGGATTGTCGAACCAGAAGAGCTCTTCTCTCAGATTGAACTGTTGATATCCAACACTTTGGAGGTATTACTGTTAATGATTGTTCTGTTTTGGTGATTTCTCCCTCTCTGCTTTCTTTGATGGATCAAGCCAGTTGGTTTTCTCGGTCAATGTTTAGCATGTGCCAAGGGAAATGTATCAGCTTTACTGCATATTTTTCCCTTTGCTCTTTTTTGTTGGAATTGCTTTAAACTTCTCAAATTATCGGTGATGTTTGCAATTGGTTTTCTCGGTCAATTGGTTTTCTCAATTGCTTTGATATTTGCAATTGTCTTGATAACATCACTAACTCCAAAATGCACTCCAACCTCAGATTTCATGCAGTGCAACCTCAGATTTCATGTACTGCGACCTCAGATTTCATATCATTTTATCAGTGACTCCATGTTCATGTACTGCAAGCTCAGATTTTATTTTTCAGTGATTCCATCTTCATGTAAGATAAGAGTTGCTAACATTCTTTATATTTTGATAGTCCATAATATGGACTATGATAGTCCATAATATGGACTATGATAGTCCATAATATGGACTATGATAGTCCGCCTCTTTACTCTTCTTCCTCAAAACTCCTCCGAATCGACATTCCCTCCGGATGGATGCCTCTCCCATTACCTTCTGCTCCAACTTTCACATTTTTCTCTGAAGACGCATTATGTTTCTCTTCGTCGCGTAGAACCGTCTCAGCGTCTACTAAAATGGTTTTCATCCGCAATCAAATGGTCTCAAGGTTTTCGCAGTTTCTCTCCCAATTTTCATCCAAACTTCTATCCCCTCATGTTTCTCTCATGGGTTTT
Organism: Pinguicula primuliflora; assembly: GCA_025802335.1. Lineage (NCBI taxonomy): Eukaryota > Viridiplantae > Streptophyta > Magnoliopsida > Lamiales > Lentibulariaceae > Pinguicula > Pinguicula primuliflora. Next base: position 749,546 of record JAOYMZ010000012.1, read on the forward strand.
GTTATCAGTTTTAACTGGATTTCAGTTCGTCTGAGTCTTCTTGGCATTGTTAATTTTTATTATATCCCTATACTTGATGGTTACTGTCATGTTAAAGCTCTGTGCATTAGTATTGTTGCATTACGGTCTTAGCAAAGAAGCACGGTTGGAAACTATGCTTTCTTACCGATGTACTTACATGTTAACTTATATAGATGGTTTTGGTTGTTTGTAGGATCTGGTTTAGTTAACAATGCTAGTCATACAGAAAATTTTTATACAACATTATGACTAGTGAAACGACGTTTTATATTTTCCCAATTTTTTTTCACTTCAGATATTACAAAACGACATTATTTCACTAGTTATACAAAATTTTATATACAAATTTTCTCTATGACTACCATTTTTGGTTTTAGTTCAGCTTTCGAGAACTAATTTGCTTCAATCTCTTTATAATGACCTAACAGTCTTTTGTACTGTTGTTTGTATCCAGATCCGCATTTCCCCTTACCCGTTCCAGCAGATTTGTTGATGTCTAAGTCTTCCAATCTTCGGCACTGCCTCAATTTCCTTGATTGTGTGGGCGGCAGGGTCTTGGCTTCGTCGATTCATCTTTGCAAGTAATCGATATGCTTCCCCGTCCAGTGGGTGAGTAATCGATTCCTACGGACTCTGTCTTGCTTTCATCTCTGCAAGTTGTCTTTGACCCTCTTAAATTCGGTGAAAGCAGGCCCCACCCAATAATTAGTATCACGGGACCGTGAAGAAATATTTTATAGATTTGGGTCTCGTGTGTGTGGATGCATGTGGTGTGAATTTAGTAGGAATGTAGGTATCCTTGGATGCATGTGGTGTGAATTTAGTAGGAATGTAGGTATCCTTCTCAAAATTCTGATATCAAGGTAATTTAGATTCCCCACAATCCTATTTAACCTATTCTTTCTAAGTGTTCGAAACCGGTATGGACAACAACCAAGTTTCTCAACACTCCCCTCTCAAGTCCGACTAAGCAAGCCTTGTCGGGCTTAAACACCTCACACCGTAAATATTAGTAAGCACCGTCATTGTAGGCGGCAAAGCAACGGAAGTAATCGAGCTTAAACCTTGCTCCGATGCCATCTTAAATTCGGTGAAAGCGAGCCCGACCCAATAATCGGTGTCATGGGCCTGCGAAGAAATATTGAGCCCGACAGTAATTTATAGATTCGGGTCTCGTGTGTGCGGGTGCATGTGTGGTGAATTTAGTAGGAATATGGGTATCCTCTTCAAACTCCTGATATCAAGGTAATTTAAATTCCCCCACAATCCTATTTAACCTATTCTTTCTAAGTGTCCGAAACCGGTATGGGACAACAACCAAGTTTCTCAACAGACCCACCGGTGTTGTTCGTTGATCGTTTTTCTTTTTGGTGCGAAGAGCGGCTTTCTACGTTTCCCTTCAAATTTCACGGTTTCTGCTCTTGAAATCGTCTTTGTGCTGTAAGGAGGTATGTATTCTGCATTCCCGTCCAGTGGGTCTTTGTGCTATTTTCCTTTTGTTGGTCGAATTTTTTGTTCAAAAAGGACACATATCCGTTCATTACCAGCTTAGAAATTGCAGATTCTGGGTTTGACGTTGCTGATAGTTAGTTATATCATTTGCTTAATACTTTTTGCAAGAAATAACAAACAGTATAGGAAGTGGTTTGTGGGTCAGGAATATCCCTAGCATTTTTATGTTTAGTCCAGCTTCAACCATTTATTACTTTCTACCGTATGTTGCTTCTGTTAGTTGTATCAGTATTCCTTTTTTTTTTTGGACTACACCAGAGAGTCCGGAATCATGTCTTCTTCAAATGATACATTACCATATGTTGCTCTATCTTTTGTAGCCTTAAATGGTACCAAGCTGTTTCTAACATTAAGCTCATTGGTGGGTATAGTTGGGTATCAACCGATTGTATTTCAATTGTTGAGCTGCATTTCAAATTTGATTAAAATCTCAGTTTGTCAAGTGTTGCTGTTTGTTTGTTTTTCCAATTTTCATTTGTCACGTGTTGCTGTTACTTGCCTACCGCTTGCTGTGCTGGGTAAAGCAATGTAACTGCAATTTTTAGTGGAATTTGTGAAGTGTGAGGTCTTTGTTACACTGCTTCAGTATGCGTCATTTGAAGGAGCGTACAAGTCTTAACATAATCATTATTCTTTTATGCTACCATCTGATCTTATCTTTGTTCTTGCATTTTGGTAGGCAAATTGCACTTTAATGTGCATAGGACAAGAGAAATAACAGAGTGTCTTCTTATGGATACCCAGACCCAAAAACTTGGGATCGAGGTGGATCAAGACAAAAACATTTCGATCCCTGCAAAAGTCGTATCCGACGCAGTTCAATTTCAAAGGTTAGAGTCATAATACGACTTTGACCATTTCTGGCTCTAGAAATTTATTCAAAAAACGGGGAACCCATTTCATGTGTTTCTTCGCATGGATCA
>JAOYMZ010000012.1:760479-794930 GCA_025802335.1 Pinguicula primuliflora
TCCCACTTCCCCACAATCCCTAGAAGTTAGGGATACTAATAAGGTAGGATTTTATATTAATTATCCTTCCTTATTCATAATATATTTTCCTAACAACTTAATCTTCAACAGATCGCTCTGGCAGAACTCGAATAGGAGTAATAGGGCACCGAGATCCTGCATCATGATGAGACTCAGTAATATCCATAGAATCAATAAGCTCAGGTGATAGTGTGCTTACCAGAGTATCCATCGAAAAAGACACTTGAGGTTACCCCACTAGGTCTAACCATACCCAGATGACTACAGAGTGGGCCACAAAACTTGGTGTCGCGATACATAAAAGGTTGTGATGCTAAGTTGATGGCGAGTCACTTTATGTAGGCTTCTACCAGCCAGCGTACAATTGGTCCTTCAACACAATCGAGGATCTACAAATCTTGAGGTGAGTACTTCTGAGCCACATACTGATACTCGCGCTGATGATAGTGTGTTAGTGACACATGATCCTCTTGTAGCATTGCTTGGTTTCGATAATTAAATTCAAAAATTTAAACTAATTTGCAAAAAATTTAAATTGTTTAAAAAAAGATACTGTGTAAAAAATAAATTGTAAAAATAAAAATACAAATTATGTTGCTGCCGTCAACGCGACTTTGTTAATCCGAGGATTGACAACCCACACTGCCAGCAGAAGTGTGGATTAAGCACTGCGGACATGACAAAAAAACATTTAACAAAAAAAGATGCTCACTGCCACGACATCAAAAAAAATATACCTTATGATTCCACCGGTAAATTTTTGTATGTGCCCTGTTAGAGCAAAAACGTTGTTAAATACCCTGCTGCGCTGAAATCTTTCAGCGCGGAACCTACCCGCACTGAAACCTTCAGCGCGAACATTGTCCGCGTTGTTGTCAAATGCGTAAGTGTTTATTTTTCTGACAGCCTCACACAATCACACACTTTTTCACACACTCACCTAATATTCTCTCTCCACTCCAGTCCTCTTCCGGAGAAGATGAAAGAAAAGCTATGTGAAAAGAGTAGATCCGGATTGCGGGAGCTGAAATCCCCCTTTTTCGCGCAAGTTGCCTTCTTCTCCAACCGATTTTAGTGCTGCTTCCTCCGAATCCACTTGCTCTCCATCCGATATCCACCTGCTCTCCCCACAATGCTTCGTCTTCTCATATAGTGTTTGCTTTTTTAAAGGGTGCTTGTACTGGATGGCGCATTACTATGTTAATCATGAAAGGAATTTGATTGTTTTCAACCAAAATAGTTAAGATCTAATTGTTCAACACTTTCTCATGGAAATTGGATTTTCCCCACTCCGCGTTGGAGAATATCTTGATTTTTCGATTCCGTTAAGCAAGTTCAGAAACTTCTTGCACATAATGTCAAAATTCTAGTGTTCGAAAGCTGGGCGGCCGCCTAAGGGGCCCAAAACAAAAAAACGGCCTATTTTGAAGCTATGCGGATTGGCAAAGCGTTAGACTGAAGAGAAGGCAAACCAAACCGGCTTAACCGCCCAAAAAGGCTGAAAACAAGCCGTACGCCCCTCACACAACCAGTGTTCGAGAAAGCGGTCGCTCAGCCGCTAGGGTGGCCGCCTTAGCGGCCCAAACAAAAAAACGGCCCATTTTGAAGCTATGTGGATTGACAAAGCGTTGGACTGAAGAGAAGGCAAACGAAACCGGCTTAACCGCCCAAAAAGGCTGAAAACAAGCCGTACGCCCCTCCACAACCCACACTGGGCCCAAAAAAATTTAAAACTTTATTAATGCACATTATGCTCATGGCCCAACACTGAAAGAGAAGGGCCGCCCAAAAGCCCATGACTAAAACAGCCAATGACTTCAGCAACCCATGATTTGACGGAGCCCATGCATTGGCAGACTACATCTTTCCCTCCCTTTGTCCCACACCGGTTGCGGAGAAAACTTCTCCCCAACCATCCCTCTAAGGGGGTAGTAGTGGAAAGTTTATTTCACAAAAAAAAGTTTCTAAATTAAGTTTATAAAATTAACAAAAAAGTCTATTGTTTAGTTTATAAAATTAAAATAATATGTATTTTAAAAAGATATTAATTATACTATTTAAAAAAAATTAAGCCATTCGGCTGAGCGCCGCCGAGGCGGCTTGGGCGGCCCAAAAACGCCTTAGGGCCACCCAACACATTCTCGAACACTGCATAGGTCCCAAAAAAAATTTAAAACTTTATTAATGCACGTTATGCTCATGGCCTAACACTGAAAGAGAAGGGCCGCCCAAAAGCCCATGACTAAAACAGCCAATGACTTCAGCAGCCCATGACTTGACGGAGCCCATGCATTGGCAGACTACATCTTTCCGTCCCACTACTACCCTCTATTTACAGAGGGATGGTTGGGGAGAAAACCATCCCTCTATAGATAGGGGGTAGAGTAGTGGAAAGTTTATTTCACAAAAAAGTTCTAAATTAAGTTTATAAAATTAACAAAAAAGTCTATTGTTTAGTTTATAAAATTAAAATAAAATGTATTTTAAAACGATATTAATTATACTATTTTTTTTAAAAAAATTAAGCCATTCGGCTGAGCGCTGCCTAAGCGGTCTGGGTGGCCGTCTAGGCGGGCTAGGAGCTGGGCGGTCCAAAAACACCTTAGGGTCGCCCAACGCATTCTCGAACACTGCAAAATTCTATCTTTTCAATCTCTTATTCTATTCGCTTACCACTGAGATGTTTTTTTTTTGTTGCTGAAAGCCTTGGTGTGAACTGGGGAACCATGGCAATGCACAGGTTGCCTCCCAAGGTGGTGGTGCAGCTTCTCCAAGATAATGGAATAAACAAGGTGAAGTTATTCGATGCTGATCAAACTACAATGAGCGCTTTGGCCGGCACCAATATTGAAGTCATGGTCGCAATACCCAATAACCAGTTGGCTGCCATGGGAAGTTACAATCAAGTCACGGACGGATGATCCATCTTGCAGTGGAGTGGAAAGAGAAAAAAATTAGAATATTAGATGAGTGGTGTAAAAGTTTTTTTTAGCAAAGCGAGTGGTGTAAAAGTGTATGAATGTGTGAGGTTGTCAGAAAAATAAGCACCTGCGCATTTGACAACAGCGCGAACAATGTTCGTTCTGAAAGTTTCAACGCAGGAAGGTTTCGTGGTAGGACATTTTAGTAACGTTTTCACGCTAACAACACACATACTAAAAGTTGACTGATTCTACCTGCCATCTCTACCATTATTTGAAATCATTGACTCCCGAATTTGCTTGTCTTTCCATCATTTTTTCAATTTGCAAGACGAGTTTTTTTTTCAATTCAATTCACGAGATCCAGCGGGGTGCTTGGGAGAGCCCTCCACAAAAAAAACCAGTATGTTTGCTAGGCTGGCCAATAATTTAAATAGCCCGCAGACTTATTAATCGAGCCGAGGCCGAACTATGTTGGCAAAGCCCAAAGAGCTAATAATTCTTGAAATGGTTGGTAATTTCTTATTTTATAGACACCACTTTCCCTCATTTTAGTTGTAGAAACGGTATGGGACATTTTGAGGGGATGCGATTTGATTTCTTTGAAGGACTAAATCAGAAATTTTCTCTATGATGGGCCCCACGGGAATTCCTTCCCTACGCCAGTGATTACTCAATTGGTTAGTATTATCCAACTCTAAAAAGATAGAATATATGTTTTCGTGCCAATAGATCTCAAATATAAAACGCACTCCATGTTCCATGTGTCTAGTTCTAATACTTGAATTATAATGTACTAACTTGATTATGGTGATTCCTGGTTGTTTTTGTTTGAGCAATACAGAGAAATTTGTTAATCAATGCATCAACACTTTAGATTGCTTGATAATTGGAGTAACAAAGTAGAGCATTGGAATGAGTGGATATCTTATCAGCACCATATGACACAAGAACTTCTGGCTTTTGGCTTAACTGTATATTATATTAAATTTTGTCAGTCATGTATTCTAGGCATGACCGGTCGGTCTGTCCTGGTCCTGAGTAAGACCGGTATCGGAACCGACCGCCTGTCGGTACTGGGGTGTTGGTACCGGCACCGGGCCGAACCGGTACCGGTACATCGGTCTCAATCGCGGGAAGAGCCGGTACCGGTACATCAAATGAGCACCCCGGTCGTCAAATCTTGGAACCGCACCAGCTCCATTCATTTTTGGTATTCATCATAGAATTTTTTTCTCCTCCAGACTCTTATTTATTAGACTAAAATGTTATTGTCCAGAATGAGTTTTTCAACCGTTGGATGCAAATCGTGAGGCTTAGATGAGAACCAACATTAAATGAACCAAAAAAAAAGCTACTTCACGGGAAAACAGACGGAAGTCTTCATGGAAAACAGATGGTGGGGCGGGCTGCCTTCAAGAAAATCTTCGTCTCTTGCAGCAGACAAGATGTTCGCCAGATGCCGAATATCCGAAAGAATTGCCCACCAACAGTTCAGTGTTTTGCGAAAGAATCTATCTCTTTTGCTTTTGGGTTTTGGTGAAAAATCTACAGCAAAACATCCTTTGTAGAATTGCCCACATTCCGAATGAACAGGGGCGAATTTATTCAGGCCATGTGGGGGGCACGTGCCCCCCCTAAAATCCGCCCCCAACCCCATTATACATGACTAAGTTTTTTGGGGAGGAAGGATTTTTGAGTTCCATGGACAAAGTTGGAGGAGTTGTGGGTTCGTTGAAGAAGAAGCGGAAAAGAATTGTTTTTTTGTATCTTATCTTGTGAAATGTGCAGTTACTTTTCAAATTTATATTCTATGCATTTTTTTGGTCAAATATTTATTTATGCATTCATTGTCATTTGCTTATTATATACTATTATATTATTATTTTATATTTTATATATTATTGTCAAATATAATTATATGAGACATATATTATAAATGACAATATTTAGAAATGTTATATTTACAATTCGCAAATTAACAATTTCAATTTATGATTCGTGTCATATTTTGATAGAGAAATTCTATACAGCACAAAAAAACAGCACTAAAAACACAATAAAAGTTTAATTCTTGGGTTTATAGGGTTTACCCCTGGGGTTTATAGGGTTTAGCTCTTGGGTTTATGTTTAACTCTTGGGTTTATAACATTTAAATAGGGTTTTAGATTTTTTCGGCGGCGAAGCCGCCGTAACAATACCAATTTAGTGTATTTTTATTGTTAAAATTTTGTGTGGTATAGTCCCCCTCAAAATTTGCAGGCAGCGAATCAGGGAAATCGTGCCTCTTTTGCGACACCAATATGACCCATTAGAGAAATCGTGCCGCAAAAGAGGTGATTTGGGCCATACTGTAAATAGCCCAAAATGCAAAGACTTATACAAAGGAATAAAACACATTACTTACCAAAAAACAATCTCTAAAATCAAAACCCATTCATCAGTTTCATAATTCTTGTGCCAAGATCACCCAGGTTTCCATATTTTGATTTTGATAATCTTATTATAACATTTAGTTTGGGATTAAGAAGTGTTATATAAAACTAAATTTTTAGGAAATAGCCTAAACTAAAATCTTTTTATTGGTGTCAAAATCTTATTGGTACAAAAATTTCGAAATCGATGATGGATTTTGTTTTAAGAAAAATTATAAGATTTTTATATGTAAATATATCATGAGTTAATCCATTAAACCAAATCAACCTTTTTTTGGTAGGTAAGTGTTTTATTGCTGAAAACTGTATAATATACAAAGATGCTATTTCTAAGCTCAATTTGAACAATAGAGTCTATGTATTTATCTGTTAATGTCACCCCAAGCGCTTTTGCGAGGAGCATTGTTTGTCAGGCTTCCTCTAATACATCGTCCGAATTATCTGACTCTGGAGCACACGTAGTTGCATTCTCATTCACTTGTAATTTCGACGATGAACATTGACGTTTCTTCTGCCACATCTTTTCCATTCTGAATTTTCGCCATTCACGCGCCTTCGTCTTACACAGGAGTTCTGCTACATAGCTCTCATTTGGGCCCACTGGTTGAAAGGGTATGGGCTTATTTATAGTCCTGTCCATTTTGTCTTGCTACCGGCCTTCTTTAGGGCTAAAGATTCCTTACTCACGCAAAATTGACCCTCCTACGGTTCCTCTCTTGCAATGAACACTGAATTTTGGTTTATCTCTCCTTACTCAATATCTGACTCACTCTGCACAGGCCCTCGAGAATCAGGATTCTCCTTTTCAATTGACGAAGCGTCAGTGGCGGATTCTGGAGGTCTGACTTGGGGGTGCGTTTCACATTGGGTGCAAATCCTGGGGGTATCTGGGGATCTAAATAAGGGGTGCGGGGGAATTCATGCCCAAGGAAAAATCAATTTTGGGGATGCAGGTGCACCCCCCACGCCCCCCAAGCCTCCGCCACTGCGAAGCGTCCTCCTTCCCCTTACGTCTTGACCAGTTTTTGTGCTTGCAATTTCCACACTCATCAAGGTCTCATCCTTGCATATTGCACTGTTATTTCTGGTGTTTCCCTTTGTCAATTGAGCATCCAGAATCTCGACGTCTCTAATGCCATCCTCCTCCACACATAAACGTGCATTTTTCGCCCCAATTCGTGGTCATTCGCCTTTTACACTGGCTCTTCCTCTGCCTAGATATTAAATATCTCAGATCTGGTATCAATTTTTAGCTTTCGCCGCACAATTCCATCTTCATTCGTTAATATCTGTAACCTAACAAACTACATTTCAGCATCCTGCAAGGTTTTCTCATCAATTCTCAGCACTGTTCCCAACTCCGCGCCCATCGTATAGCAGAAGTTTTCAATCCAACAGTGCAAGGGCGTACCTTTTATTTTAACCCAAGCCGGACGAACTAATTTTCCGTCAACCAATCTCCACGGCCTGAAGTTATGCAAGCATAGCTTCTCTGCAGTTTTGCAGTCAGCCATCAATTTCATCCTCTCTTCCGACATTTTCAATCTTACCATTACCTCTCCACCTTCAAATCTAACTATTCTGCTCCCTTTGCAACCTTCAGCTATTATGATATTTATCATATTTGTCAAGTATAATATCGGAGATGGGCGTCCGACTAGACATGACTCAAGCACACTGTATCCTCCGGCTTTGGTGTAAATTTAAGCACTTTTACATGTTCTGCAATTCGCTCAACAGTAGGACCATTCCTGACTTGATCAATCATTCCTGCCTTATCCTTGCTTGTTCGGGCAACCACTACCTCCTCAATCGACCTTGCAATATTTGCATATAGTTTGTAGGTGCCGACTTTGCTCCCATTCAGCTTTCATATTATCTCGTTCGAATCTACTGTCGGGGAAAATCTCACAATATCAAACCTTTTACTCAGAGTCTCCATCTTGAGCAGGGCAAATATCTCTCTCACCGGCCCGTATTTGCTACAAATATGATAACATTTCCTTCCTCGTCCAAGCTGGAGGAAGATTTGCGACATAGATAGATATTGTAGAGTATCTGAGCTTCTCAATACACGATGATACTTGAAGATATTGCGTACTAGCCACTGTCTTTGATTTACGATTCCGAACCTCCGTCCATTCCATGTCCTAGAGTGAATGAATAGGGGCATAGGAATTCACCACGATGACGTAGGATTTCTTGAGTGGAGGTTGAAGGTTAGCAGAATCAGCGGCCATCATAGATGCCCCTGTCCGAGAGATCGCCATGTCGGAAATCGGTGGCGCTAGGGTTAGGATTATCGGCGGTGCTAGGTTTTTTCTCTAGATCCCCACCTTTCTGTTCGTAGTGTTACTTAAAGAGCTGTAATTGTTGGAACCTGAATTTGATTCCATAAAAAGATGGAGACCAAATCAACGTAGATTCAAAAGGTATTCAAAATTATTATTATTTTTTGCCCAAGATGTTGCGAGAAATTCCACGTTTCATCTTAATAAACTCTTCGAGATAGCAATCGCTTAGTCACCGCCTAAGTACTGAGCGGTCACCATAAGCTCAGTTTAAATATTGCCTAAGTGCCCACTTAGGCCGTCTATATTTATGATTAGACCACTCAGGTGATGGACATTTCCTAACCGCACAGAGATCACCCAACAATTCCTAAAACAAGTTCAATAAATGACAAACATGGAGGCTGGAGCGATCAAATAAAAATAAAAGTCTTGCATCACTAATTGGTTTTGGTGCACGTTTCATGTTGAGAAATGTTACGTGTACAAATTTTTTTTGTATAAAATTTGTACAAACTAATACTAACCATTGAATTAAATTTAATATCATTTATATCATATTTTTGAATTATCAAGACAAAAAGTCAATGAGTGTTATTAGTTTGTACAAATTTTATACAAAAAGAGTTTGTACACCTAACATTTTTGTTTCATGTTATTGATCGAAAAGAGCTTTTTTTTTAACCCCAAGATTCGAATTTTCATAACTTTAACACCAAAAAAAATAAAATACTTTTTTAAATCAAAACAAATAAAGAATTATTAAACTAGTCAAATCAAATCATACCTAAAAAAGTAATTTCGGCAAGAAAAATATTCAAATTACGTCGTGGAGCAATAAAAGTCTAGCTGTCCCGAGCCACATTTGTTGCCAAATGCAGACCGACGTGTCATTACCCGCTATTGCCGGTTCTCGGCGGCCCCTCCAATTGGCCAACGAGTGAACCCAAGCTGTAAATGGGTCCCACAATATGTTTTTTTTTGTTTAAAACAAACACGAAATAAAATAGGGGAGCCATGCCATTTGAATGGAGAGAATGGACCCCCAATAAGAAGAAGGCAGCAATTGAAGATTCAACGAAGGACATAGCCGAAACCAGCAAGGCGGCTGAAGCAAGGAAGGGGCCACCGGACCACCCTTCCGATACAACAACAAATGTGGAGGGAGGCCAGTCGACTGAGCTCTTGGATCAAACTGGACAGGATGAATGAATTACCGTGACCAAATGTAAATCTGTTCATCATCGTCTAGGACTCCAAGAACAAAACCCTCAGTCGTTGGCGAAGAAACAGGGATCCCAAAAATTCAATCGAATTCGAGAGATGCGTTCTCGTTTATCATCCCTGTACTTCACAAACTTCCCTGCACACTGGGATGTGGACAGAATGGCTAACATCTTCAGAGCATACGGAGGTCTGTTCAACGTCTTCATTGCTCTGCGACTTGGACTGAACGGAAAATGATTTGAATTTGCTCGCTTCGACTCAAAGATGGATCCAGCAACTTTAGCAGTCAAGTTTGATAGGAGAATATTGGCAGGTCTTAAGCTCCAAGTGAATGTGTCTAGATTCCAAGGCGACAAACCAATTGAAAAGCCATCTACTAAACCTCTGCTGATTCTTGCAGCAAAACAAGCACCTGCAACAGAAACAAAGGAATCTACTCAGCAGCCAGAAAACAATATCCGTCGAGGGGTGACATTCGCTGCAGTGACGAACAACAAAGGCCAGGCAATGCAAAAAGCCAGTGAAGCAGACCAACAGCAGGGACATCTTACCATGCCTGAAGACGCAAATTGGCTAACAGGGGCTCTAATCGTTGAACTGAAAGATGGAGACATTCAGGAGATCAAAAATAAACTCTATCTATCTGGGTTCATCAATGCTGCTATAGATCTAATCCCGGGTGAAAAGGCGATAATTCAGGGCTTGAACACAGAACAAAGAGCAAAACTGATGGACATTGGAAAAGAGACCCAGAACAATTTGTTTAAATCAGTGAAGGAATGGGAAGTGGATTCTGAGATCACTACAAGAAAAACATGGCTGCGCATTGTGGGCATTCCATTCTCCTGCTGCAATGAGCGCAGCTTGACCTGGATAGGTGCTCATGTGGGGGCGATACTGTAAATCAACAAAAACACCTTGGAGCACAAAAATCTACTCTGGGCAAGGATACAAATTGAAACTGCTACGAGGAGGAATCTGAACGATTTTAAGAAGCTGGTGATCAATTCAAGATCATATGAAATAGAAATTCAGGAAGAAGCGGTGAGAAGTTCAAGTTATTACACACCATTGCAGCTTACCGCCGGTGATAGGATTTCCTCGCAGGCGAATTTAGGAGGTACGGTTGGTGACGAGTGATATGCATTGAATGCACTATTTTGATCTCCGTGCAACTCGTCCCCTCCCAATAACTAGGGGTGTCAGGCGGACGGATTTTTGTCCGTCCGTCACCATTTTTGCGGTGTCCACACATGTTGATTGGACAACTAGTGTTGTCCACGTCCATGTCCATGCGGGGGCAGACATCGCTTTATGTAGACGTGGAGTCCATCTGATTGGACGACGGTGTCCACATTATATATTTTTATTTTATTTGTCATTTTTCTCTTAGGGTTTACTATGTTACATACACCGCATAGCCACACCAAATCTTAATTAATTTAGAGTGCAAATAATGATTGATAAAGTCTTAGAGTTATATTATCAATTTATAAGATATAAAATGAGACATTACATGTCAAAATAATATTAATCATACAAACTAAATATTAAATGTCGGAAGAGCAAAAGTCAACATTAAAAAAATCAAAATGTCAATAAAAGCAACATGTCAAATTATATCATAGGGAATAAATACGAACGGATTAAATACAAAAATATAGAAGTCTTTTTGTCATCTTCCATCAACTATGATATAGAAGATCCTTCATTCGATTACCCATAAATCAAGACAAATTTTGCAATGTAAACGAAACATACGACACCGTTTTATGTGATACACAATTTTGTAACCGTAGTATCTTCCTAAAAATAACATAAATAATAATTAGGTTAAATGTTATAGTATTTATACATAATTAGATATAATATATTATCAAATTAATTTAATTAATAAAATTGAACGGAGTCCATTAGAGTCCATCATTATGGACGGATTCCATCCGCATATGTTGAATGGACATCATGTAGAGTCCGTATCCGCATCCGTCACTTTAGCGGATAATGACAGTCGGATACCGCTCGGTGGACGGACTGTGCGGACAGCGGTATCCGATGGACCATTTGACAGCCCTACCGATAACAATATCAGCACACCTAACGGAGTTCATCTCTCGATACTGATCTACCCAATTCAGTAAAAGGAAGTGATGACGGATCAACACCCAAGGTCATAAATGGTTCCAAACCCTCCCTGGGTATGTTTGAAATGTAGTCAAAGGACAGTTGGGCCTAAAAAATTAAGAAATATCAAATTTCCAGCCCATTACCCGGTGGGCTCTATGATAGGGCCATTCTCGCGATTCACGAAGTTTTCATGAGCCCGTGAAAATAGACAGAAGCGTATGGAGCTGAGAAGAATTGCTAAATCAAAACACGCACCTGTTCAAGTAAGCCAATAATCTCTTGTTCCATATTCATGTGAAATCATTCCTAACACTCAGGTGAATCCAATCATCGAAGCTATGGAAACTATCTCCTTAGCACGAGATTTAGGAGTGGAGCTAGGAGAAGCCAATCTGGCTCAAATAACGGAAATGGAAGAGACGGATATTCAGGCGAACCTGTCCTGAATCTATAAGCCTGAGTTCGGAGCCAAACCTGGTGTTTCAAAAAAGTTTTTAATGAAGATTCTAAATCAAAATGTTCGTGGGCTAGGCACTGGAAGTAGAAAAAGGGAACTCCATCAAGTGATCCAGCAGTATGATATTGATTTTGTTTCTATTCAGGAAACAAAGCAGTCTAAGATTCGCACCAGAACTGTGGAGATAATCTGGAACAACCAAGATTTCGATTTTGTTTATGAGCCATCTGTTGGTTTATCTGGTGGCCTTCTGTGCACCTGGCGGGCTGACAGATTTACCAAGACACACTGCTGGAAAACAAGAAATATAATTGAAGTGTCAGGCATCTGGAGAAATCAGGAGACAACTACAGAAGTTAAAATCCTCAACATCTACTCTCCCTGCACTCTGTCTGGGAAAATAAATTTATGGTGAACTATCCTACAAAGACTGAGGCTTGACCCTAATGCTCTTTGGTGTGTAAGTGGGGACTTCAATGCCATCAGACAAGTCAGTGAACGGATTGGGAACTCGAATCCTAACTAGGGAGAAATGAACGAGTTTGATGCATTTCTGACGGATAATGCTCTGATTGATCTCGCACTTACTGCAAAGGATTACACATACTTTCACCTGGGAGGCTTATGCGCAAGTAGGATTGATAGAATCCTGGTTTATGATCATTGGATGACTATCTGGACGGGGTCACGCAGCAGGCACTAGGCAGAAAATCATCTGACCACTGCCCTCTTATTCTATCCACCAAGAAGCAGAACTGAGGCCCTATCCCATTTAAAGTATTGGACGCATGGTTTCAACATAAGGACTTTGAAGAGATTGTGAAGCAAACCTGGATGCTAGAGACTGTGACTGGATCAAAATCCTATATCCTGCTACAAAAACTGAAAAGGCTCAAGGAAAAACTAAAAAGTTGAAACAAGGCGGAGTTTGGTAACCTAAATATTCAGATTGCAGAAGCTGAGAAAAAACTGGGACAACTAGATGAAAAAATGACAACCTCAATACTCACAGAAGAAGAAATTCGCCACAGAAAAGATACTGACATTCAGCTACGAAAACTCAATGCCATGATGGACAGTGTCTTATTTCAAAAATCTGAGAACAAGTGGCTGCAGGAGGGTGATGGAAATACAAAGTATTTCCATGCTTGTCTAAAGAAGAACAGGTCCACAAACACAATTAAAGGGATCCTGATAAATGGCGTATGGACTACTGATGTCCCAGTGGTGAAACAACATATTCATGAGAGTTTTGAGAACCATTTTAAAGCTCATCCCTATCCCTGCCCCAATATATCTTGGTCCCTGGCTAACCAAGTAACTGCGGGAGAAAACAGTCTTCTAACTGCTCCCTTCACAGAATGGGAAGTGGCTGAAGCTATGAAGAAATGTGGGAGCTCTAAAAGTCCGGGCCCAGATGGCTTTAACTTCAAATTCTTAAAGCACTTCTGGCCTATCATGGCTTTCTTTGAGGAATTCTGGTGCACTGGAAGGATGGTGAAAGGAATGAACACAACCTTGGGTGCTCTGGCCCCTAAAAAAGATACTCCAGGTTCTATCCTAAACTTTCGCCCAATCTCTACAGTCAATTCTATGTACAAGCTTCTATCTAAAGTCCTAGCTACCCGTATGAGCTCTGTATTGCCTCGGATAATATCTCCAAACTAAATTGGCTTCATACACAAGAGCTTTATCATGGATAGTGTAGTTCTGGCTTCAGAGATAATTAATGATGCAAAGAAGAGGAAAAAACTCTACTCCATTATCAAGCTTGATTTCCAAAGAGCCTTTGACAGCCTACGGTGGGACTATCTTTGGAAAATTCTGGCTGCAAAAGGATTCAGTCCGAGATGGTTTCATTGGATGATTGGATGCATAGAATCTGCCTCTATGTCTATTACTATCAATGGAAGCTCATGTGGTCAATTTAAGATGCAAAAAGGGCACAGGCACGCAAGGTGATGCTCTATCCCCTTTGTTATATGCTCTAGCAGCGGATGGACTACATGAACTATTCACCAGAGCAGCTAATCTCCAGCAGCTAAAAGGATATCAGATAGGATCAAACGTTTTGCAGACGACACTGTGATATTTGGCAACGGATCAGTTGATGATATCAAATAGCAAAGAGACTTTTAAGGATTTTCGAGATCCTATCTGGCCTAAACATCAATTTTCAAAAGAGTAGACTAATCTCTCTCAATATTCCATAGATCACACAAGCAGAGAAGGCGAATATCCTCCATTGCAAAACAGATTCTATCCCTTTTATCTATCTAGGGATTCAAGTTGGTGCAAATCCCCAACTGGAAAGAACTTGGCTACCAGTTCTAAACTCTATTACTGAAAGGATCAAGGGATGGGAGAAACAATATGTATCATTTGGAGGTAGGATCACTGTCGTGAAAACAATACTCAGTTCCATACCACTCTACTATCTCTCAATCTATAAAGCTCCTGTGGGTATCTTGAAGAAAATTCAGAGTATTCTCACCAAATTTCTATGGGGCTCATATCCTAGTGGCAGGAAAAGGATTACTTGGATCAAATGGGATAAACTATGTCATCCCTTAAAGCAAGGAGGGCTTGGAATCAAAGCCCTAAAGCAGTTCAATCTGGCTCTACTCGGCAGATGGGGTTTTAGAGCCCTTCAGGAACCTAACAGCCTCTGGAGTCAAGCTCTAGCAGCTCTGTATGGCCCTATAGATCAGAACAACTTACATCCCTCAAAGCATGACTGTGTATGGTGGAAAGATATTTGTAAATGGGTATTATCTACAAACTGGTTCCAGCAGAATCTAATCAAGCAGATAGGAGATGGTTCAACTGCAAAGTTCTGGCTTCTGACTCATTCCCCACTCTATACTCGAATGCTGATGATAAAGATGCTCTCATTACAGAAAAGGGATTCTATGATCGAACCTGGCAAACATGGTGTTGGAATTGGAATTGGATTGATCCTTGTTCTGCTGCACAATTGACAGAAATCCAGGAACTCACCACAAAACTCAATCTGTACCCCCCAGGGACACATAGCTCTGATCAAAATCTATGGAGGCCCCTGCTCATCAATAAGTACGCAACATCAGAAATCAACATCCAGATTATGAAAGAGAAATGACAATAAAAAATTTGGATGAAACTCTTGCAAAAGCTTGGGCGAAAAACATACTTTCAAAAATCAGTGCATTTTACTGACAAACCCTCCAAAATCGCATACCAACGATTGATAATCTGGAGAGGCGAGGAATAACATGTGATTCTATCTTATGCCCCTTATGCCTCGACGAACACGAATCAGTCGAACACCTCCTCCTGTATTGCCGGGTAAGCCATGAAATCTGGCAGGGATGCTTCAAGTGGCTGGGAGTTCTTCTAATCCCACCAGCAACACTGAGAGAAGTGATATCGCATGATCAGACGCAACAATTTCGGGCCAAGATCTGTGTAGTTTGGAAGATGATCTGGGAACTGATATTTTGGGCAATATGGAAAGCGCGAAATGATGCAGTCTTCACTCAACAAATCCCAAACCCAGTTGAGACGGTGGAGCAAGTTCAACTTCGGGCTTGGATGATTCTTCGAGCCCATCAATAAATTAGGTTGTGTTATAATTTCCGTGAATGGTGTCGTGAGCCTATGTGTTACATGTAGTCCAATTAGAAGGCACGGCCCAATATAAGGGCTTGTAAATATGTAAATACTCCACATTAATACAATTTTATTACCTACAAAAAAAGGAAATAAAATAATCAAACATGAGTGAGAGTTAAAATTGTAGTTAGAGATCATGAGTCAAATTTGATCAATTATATGATCCTTGATATATGACTTGTTAAATTTGTTTCAATTTTCTAAATTTGCAGAATATTGAAATAGGGTGTTAGAGTTTAACTTCCCATACATTATTAAAAAGGTAATAAAATAATACACACAGAATCACCAATAAAATTATAGATTGCTTTTGTGGTCATTTTTATCCTCAACAATCTAATATTTAGTTATTGTAATCTGTCTAATGCCATAATTTAAATTATCAATACAAAGTTTACTGCTGTAATTTTTAAAATACTAATAAAGCAAGGATAATGCTATATGAACACCATTATTTGACATACTTACCAAACACGCCTTTGTGACAACAACCACAATTAAAAGAAAATGAATAAATATCAACATTAAAATTGTGGTTATAATTATTTACACATGTGTGTATTTAGTAAGTGTATCGATTTATGATGTACAAATATTATTTTCCATAAAATACTATTTAAGTGAGAAAAAGTTTTAAAAATTTCAAATGATGAAGCCGATGAAATTATATTTAGCATGTAGTTTTTGTTCTTTTATGTGTAAGTTTTGGATTAATGATTTCAATTCTGAGATTATGAGATCACTACAGTATGGAATTGTATTATACAAGAATAAAATTATCTATATCGTATAATTTTTATACTTTGTATTTTGTAATTATGATGATTCAGTATATTAACCTATTTGTACTTTAATTCAAACTAGATATAACCCGTTCCTAAAATCACAGTGAAATTGAAACGATTGTTTGAAAAAGACGAATTGCAGAATAAAGATTCATTGCAAAGCTATCAAAAGAAAAATGAGGAAAACGATGGTTCAATAACGACTTCCGCAGACCCCCAACGTACCTAGGGTTGAGGGTTAACGGGAATGGATGGAAGAGATTATAAAAAGGATAAAAAGTGTTAATTCACTTAAAAGATCATAAAAGTATAGTTGAAAGTGCTAAACCAATCCGATTTTAATATATAGATTTGTAGTATTTTAATTTTTATTATCAAAAATATTATTTGCGACCGATTTCGAAATTATGCAGACACACATATTTGGAAAAATTTGTCTATATTTTCCTGGTTTATCAAGAACATTTTAGATAGGGGCGGGCATTCGGATCGGAATTTTCCGAAATTCCGAATTCTTAAATCTCCGAATTCCTAAATTCTGATCCGAAAATTCGAATTCTCTATTCTTATCTGTTCGGAATTCGTTTTCTATTCCGAATAACAATTCAGAACAGAATAGTTTTTAGAGTTCGGAATCCGAAATTCCGAATTCCGAAATATTGTATTGGGACAATATTTTAAGGATCTTTCATTCTTTTGGCCCAATTATTTATAACTTATCTGATTCATTTTTCTTCCAGTCGTTCTTCACTTCTTCTTCGTCCTAGATCTAATCCTCTCGAGTCTCCATCCTTATTCCTACGACATCGACTCATCATCAATCGGTCGTCAAGTGAAGGCCAACGCCAAACAGGCCACGTTCTTGATTCCTAACCTAATTGATGCTTAGTGATGGGGTGGGGGGATAAATCACGCAACAGTTTTTTTTTATATAAACAGTGATGGGTATATGGCGAAAACTGATGTTTTTCTCCTTTGGTTGTCTTCAGTTATTATCCAAGTGGTTTGTACCAGATTTATTTTAGTGGTTTTACTATTGATCTCACATGGATAATAGTTTTTGGTTTCCAAACTGAATACGTACTTTGTCTTTTGCAATATTGAGTTTATCATCAAATGCTTATTACTCACCAGTCACCAGCATTCAAATGGCTTCATTTTGCAGTTTTTTGAAGGCGAAGAGCGAGCTGGTCATTGAAGATGCCTCTGACATTGTAAAAGTTGGATTAGAGCTGTTTCTAATCGCTGAAAACAAGCTATACGCCAAGGTATCAGTTGAAAATTCATTTTCTGGATTCTGATGAGTTGTAATTGATCTTCTTGGAATTTTTTTGATTGATCTACAAGGATTTACTTCCGTATAGTGCGATGAATGCTATAAAACTCCAGGAGCTGAATGCAGAATTATTTTTCCTTGAAACTTCTCTGATTTTGATTAAGCAAGGAGCTGAAGCTATAACTACATTTTGACTTTTTTTGAATAAATAGCAACTTCATTTTTTTTTCGAAATTTCGGAAATTCCGAATTCTGACTTGAAATTCCGAAATTTCGAATTTTGAATTCCGAAATTCAAATTGTAATACGGAATGGATCGGGATTGCGATTCATCTTCTAAAATAATTTCGGAACGGATGAAAAATACATTATTCCGAATTCCAAATGTCAAGTCCTAATTTTAGATATAAATGAGACTGCAATTATAAAATTAATGTAAACCCACATGTAGCCAATGGTAAAACAACACATAAGACTGTAATTATAAAATTAATAAATAAGAAGTGATCTCTTTTTATGTATCTTGGTAGAATGCTGATAAGCTATTTTTGAAGACTCCATTTTCAGGGAGTGTTTTTAACAGTTTATGTAAGCTGCTTATGGAGGTTGTACTGCAGTTTTATTTTTTGAGTGTTTGTCAGAATTGCTTATACTTCTACTTCTGCGGTGCAAAAGCTGTTTTGGCCTATAATTCAAAAGCTGGGGAGGAGATACTTCTAAGGTGGAAAAGCAGGTGGTTGCATTTTTAAAAATAAACGAAATACATATGTAAGACTATATTACCCTTGAAAATTATTTATATGATTAAAATATACCATTTTAATCGAATTGGAAGGGTAAAATCAAACTTTCCATATGTAAATATAAGAAAAGCTAAAAACATTTGCAAACACTACTATTAGATTGTTTTCTGTACCACCACAGTTTTTGCAAGCACACACAATTTTTTTACAAATCACTTTTTTTAATTTTCTCAATTCTTTGCAAAAAGTAGAAGCCACACATATATAGGCTGTGTTTAGCGTCGCCTTATAAGTCACCTTATCAGTCAATTTTGCCTTATAAGTCAATTTGATAAAATAAGTCTGTTACGTGAACGTCTACCTTCTGCCTTATAAGCTGACTGGTTTGAAAATGCATTTTTCCAGCCTGATTGCAAAATAAGATAACTTATAAGTCTTTCATTCCAATTTTACCCTTAACTTTATATATACCTACACGTCTATACCATGAATATATTATTTTCATTGTTTTAAACTCTATTGTTAATATTTAAAATCATAACTATTTATCTAAACAATAAATTAAAATTATTAAAGTTAAAAATATTTCTTTATTTAATAATAATTGTGATATAAAATATTATTAAAAATTACAATAACAATATAAAATAATATTTTTTTTGTCATTTTACAAAAATCAGTCACCTCATCCGTCACCTCATCCGTCACCTCATCTATCTCCAATCGCTGTCTCCAGAGTATTAGTTATCTTATTAGTCCTATTTAGTAAACACAACCATGGAAAAGCAAAGAGGAACTGCTGTCTGCTTACACAATACACATCCAACAAAATTAAGTAAATACAGAAGGAATAAGATTTCCCACCGAGAACAGAGAGAGTTAGATTCATGCACGGATACCTGTAAGTAAAAAAGAAGAAGAAATAGAAAGGTTAGTTTAACATTCAGAGTGTTTCAATCAGGCCTTTTTCTTGCTTCTTATCCGAGACTTCTGTAAGTCTCACATCACTTTTTTATGGGGGGTTATTAAATGATTCGTTATTCGTGCTTCCTCTTCTTTTTATTTGCTCGGTATACCCCCCATTCCATTTGCTTTACGGGGTGTTTCTGCTTAGAATAATAGAAAGCTGTGTTGGAAAAAAGTTTATCTTTTTTGCTGCTTTGACTATTTGATAGATCTCTATTCTTGAGAATCAATTTGCACTGCCTGGAGTATAGAGCCAATGCGACGCCAGAGCTTTTGTTCTAGTTTGCTGTAATTAAGTTTCTCCAGGCGTCGTCCAGCTGGGTATTGATTGATCTGATTTTTAGAGATCTACTGGTTAGTCTTCTCTGGATTTTTGCAGTTATAATTGATCATTAAGTTTGGCTTTGATGGTGTTTTGAGATTTTGTTGGGTATGGGATTTATTTATTTCGAGTGAATTTGTCTTTCTCGCAACGGCTTATCGATCGGTTTCGTTGTTGTTATTGTGGAAAGTTCAGTTTTTTTTTTGTGTGTGCATCGTATGTAACTGTTTGACCCAGATTGAGATTGTTTCTTGGATTTGTTTCAACGTCAGTTACAGATTTAAATCAGACAGACATATGAACGGCTCATATAATCCTTCCCTCGCCGGATTAGACACACTGTTTATGTATTCTTTTATCTCTTGGCAATTGGATCTCTAGAAATTATTGTCTATGTTTCAGCTTCAAGTGAGTTGTTCCAAATTTTTAACAGCTGCTGTTGGTGTTAAAGGACAAACTCTGGTGAAGCCATGTTGAAAGACAGGGTTTGTTTCGTTTCAATGGACTATCCGAGCATCTGCAATCGAGAAGGCAGCAGCTGGTCGTGCGTAAATTACGGCCTTCAGAAGATACAGAACAAACGGCCATTGGAGGAGGCAGATGAAGGGGAAGAAGAAATCGTTGTAGAGGATGCTTATCAGATGGCTTCCTTATCCAATGGTGGAAGTGGAACTGTTGTTGTGTGCCAATCCTCTAATAAGCGGCATTTAGGTGATAATTCTGATTCCAGTTCATTAATATCTGGCATCGGTAGAGATAACTCCATTAGTAGTCTGATCAAGTGCTCACGAGCTGATTATGGCTCCATTACATCATTGAACCGGAGTTTTCGGTCACTCATCAGAAGCGGTGAGCTATACAGATTGAGACGGCAGAATGGTGTTGTGGAGCATTGGGTTTATTTCTCATGCCGTCTACTGGAATGGGAAGCTTTCGATCCCAGCCGCCGCCATTGGATGCATCTGCCGAGGATGAATCCTAATGACTGCTTCGTTTTTTCGGATAAGGAGTCACTGGCTGTTGGGACTGAGCTTCTTGTTTTTGGTCGAGATCTCATGTCACATGTTATATACTGCTACAGTTTGCTGACTAACACATGGACCACAGGTATGAGCATGAACTCTCCCAGATGCCTGTTTGGCTCCGCAAGCCTCGGGGAGATTGCAATATTGGCCGGCGGCTGCGATTCAAACGGTACCATCCTCAGTTCTTCGGAGCTGTACAACTCCGAGTCAGGAACATGGACAACACTCCCCAGCATGAAGAAACCGAGAAAGATGTGCTCTGGTGTCTTCATGGACGGGAAGTTCTATGTGATAGGAGGAATCGGAGGATCTAATTCAGAAGTACTAACTTGTGGGGAGGAGTACGACCTGGAAACACAAACATGGTCCGAAATTCCCAACATGTCCCCTGCACGAACAGGTGCAGCAAGGGAGAATAATGACCGCCCTGCTACATCCGAAGCGCCACCATTGATTGCTGTTGTAAATAACCAACTATACGCTGCAGATTATGCTGATATGGAGGTCAGGAAGTATGACAAGGCCAACAGGGTCTGGCAAACAGTTGGGACACTACCCGAACGAGCAGACTCCATGTATGGATGGGGGCTGGCCTTCCGAGCCTGCGGTGATCGGCTCATTGTCATCGGAGGGCCTCGAAATGCAGGGGAAGGATACATAGAAGTCAATTCATGGATACCCAGCAACGGACCGCCGCAGTGGGATCTGCTGGGGCGAAAACGATCAGGCAGTTTTGTGTACAACTGTGCTGTCATGGGATGCTGAAACATCTTCCTTCCAGCGGCACCATTGGTAACAACACTTAAGGCCGTGTATGTTTATCCGTCCGGTTATACTTGGATGCAAACTACACTGGCTGATGGTTGATATTTTTTCTCCCCACAACTTTGTTTCTGCCATTTTTTTCCACACCATCCATCATGGATAGGAGCATAAGAATGAAGATCAGACCTTTACTCATGATTCTCAGTTCACTTACTACATTCTTTAAGGAAGGATATCCTGAGTAATATGTCTGTTGATTCTGTTCATTGACAGTTCAGTCCATAGTTCTTTGGTTTGTGAATTGTTTTTCAGCAGCTGTTATCATACATAAGTGGTTCCAATAAAAGGACTCTGTGTGTGTGCTGGTAACAACTCCAGTCCACGTTCTTCTAGTTGTGGGTATTTTTATTAGAGGTGGTATTTCTACCATATTTATTTACTTAAAAACTTCACACCATGAATTATGGATGATCATATCTTTGACATCAAAACTAACACTCTTGGTGGACAAAAAAGGGTTGGGATGGAATGATCTTTATGGATAAAATCATATCATTTGGACTTCAATTGGATAGCTCATATTATCACAGTCGTTTCTCATTTCTCCTACCGATTGCAAACATATGAGGAAGATGGTGAACTTAGGAGAATTTGTAAGGAGCTCGAACCTATACCGATGAAATTGGAGTTTCAATGATGAATTTGTGTTCTGATGATGAACTGAAATTGGACCTGGAATTGCATTCTTACAATTTGAACGAAATTAGCTACAATGGGGACAATGGCTGAACCAGATCGATATTTAGGTCCGGGTTTAATTTTTTTTTATTGGGGCGGACCCAATTCAAACATATTATTTTATTCAAAAACTTTAACCCGGGCCCATCACCCCCTAAAGCCGCCCATAAATGGGGATACATTAGTGATATTTTAACGAGTTGTGGGCTTAAAAATCGATGTCCTCATGAGAAGATGTGAGTGTACAGTAGAAAATAGAAATTTGTGCAAGAGATATCCAAACAATGAAATCAAGATTAAAATCTTTTATGTTCAGATTCGTGTTTCTATCCGTACGATTGAATCAGACGATCCAAATCAATCTAATATTCTTGCGGGTCTTCGGATTGAACCAGTTCTTCATTTTGATCCAATTAATCTGAATCATTTGATTTCAATCTTCCAGGATAAAAACACAAGTCTGAATATAAAGAATTTTAATGCGAATTTAACATCCTAGAAATTTATCCATGAAATCGAACCGCATGGTCTGATGGTAGCAATTTATTCAAATATCGGGAATAAGGTCCAGGCCATAAGTAAAGGCCCATTTACAACATGAGATTATGGACCAAGACCCCCTCTCTCTACCGTGACCCGTCCTGTCCTATTCTCCCAAGTCCCAAGTCCCAAGTCCCAAGTCCCAAGTCCCAAGTCCCAAACATTTCCATTTTTCGGGCTGTCCTTCCAAATGCCATGAATTGAAGGGAACCACTACCTTGGAAAAACGATGGAAGAAAAATAACGAAAATTCAATAGACTTCTATAAAATGTTTTCGCTTCCTTGTCTTCGCTCAATAGTCTGCTTCCTTGTCTTCGCTCAATCAATTTCGAAATCGAAATTCTGGCGTAGTGGATTTGCTTTACGTGCAGCTTCATCCTTCTCCGATTTTTAAATTCTTTTAAACCCGGAATTTCTCTTGCTAACGAATCGAGAATCGCGATGAATTGAGAAAAAAGGGAGGGAAATTGACCCGTGCTCGAGGTTGCGTTGCGAGTCCGTTGATCGGTAATTACCGCCGGGAAGTTTCCTGCTTGTGTAGTTCTGCAGTTTTTTTTGGAGAAGAATTGGGAGTAACGATGAGCAGTGGGCGGAAGAAGATTTTTCAGATTGAGGCGTTCAAACACAAAGTTGTGGTGGATCCGAAGTATGCGGATAAGACTTGGAAGATTTTGGAGCATGCTATTCACGAGATTTATAACCACAACGCGAGTGGGCTAAGCTTTGAAGAGCTTTACAGGTTCTGTAATCTTATTCTTCTTTAATCATTTCCGGATTTTGGAGTCTGCTTTTATCTTAATCGACTGCCATATGCTTGTAGCATCTGCCGTGGGTGAAGTTACTGGGTTCAAAGATTGGATGATTTAGCACTGGCCGTTATGTTGTTCTAATATTCGTGCTTCAATCTTATTGTTAATTTTTCATATGCTGGACATATGTAATTCAGCTTCAGGATTGCTTTGCAATCATGAATTACTTTCTAATTGATGCTATCTTTTGTTCGAATGCTCCAATTGGCAAGAAAATGGAATAGCGCGTTAAGGGTTGTCGGAGAACTTAAAACTAAAAGATAACCCTGCAAAGAGACGCCTTAAAACTTAACAAGAAAGACCGCAGATAGTCATCAGTTGTATTATCCTCTTCACGAGTCTGTGAAAGAATAACTCTTACATTAATTTGGTTTGCATGTATGTATTGCATTGCTTCTTCATAGATCTTGCTGCAAATAGTTTATTTGGTAATGGGTCTAACACCAAAGCTGTTGAAAGTTGATTAAAAATTGGATTTACTACCCGAACTGTTTTTTCATAAGCTTACTGTCCAAACTGTTGATTTTAGGATAGCTATCTTTCAGGTCCTTGTAGAGATAACACTGATCACGCGACAAATGAGTGTTGTACTTGTATTTTTGTGTGTAAATCTAACAACATCCATGTTGCAAATCTTGATGGGATTTTCACTTTTTTTATCCGTTGTTTGATTAGTATATTCTATTAATTACCGCTGTATGAAAGTGAATTGAAGATATACAACACTTTCATATTATGTGCAAAGAGTTTTTCAAATATACCCCATGTCCTTAACCTATCTCATCTCCAAGATAAGAAGTGTGTGTTGGCAACATTTCATTTATTTACTATGATGTTACACGAATGGAGAAATTCCTATTGCTAGGAAATAGTTTGTGTAATTGGGTAGTTTGCCGATTGGAACTGATATGAGGGTTGCAATGAGTATTTCGTCTTCAAGGCTTTTGATTTGTATTATTCTTTCTGAATGAATATGGATTGCCTAGTTTACTTATTGATGTATTATGGTTAATGATCTTCTTGAATCTCTTCCTCTGTGGCTCTCTGTTTTTCCTATGAAAACAAACATGCACATACGTAGAATTGCCTGATTAAGCTTCTGATTTGTATTTTACTTATGGATCCAGAAATGCTTATAATATGGTGCTACATAAGTTTGGAGAGAAGCTTTATGCTGGACTCGTGTCAACAATGACGTTCCACCTTCAGACAATGTGCAAATATGTAGAGGCTGCCCATGGTGGATCATTTCTGGAGGAACTCAACACAAAATGGAATGATCATAACAAAGCATTGCAGATGATTCGTGACATACTGATGTACATGGACAGGACTTTCATCCCTAGCACACACAAAACTCCGGTTAATGATCTCGGGCTTAATCTTTGGCGGGATAATGTAATCCACTCCGAAAACATCAAAACTAGGCTGATGAACACAGTTCTTGAATTGATACTTAGGGAACGAACCGGTGAAGTTATCAACAGAGGGCTGATGAGAAACACGATCAAAATGTTGATGGATTTAGGACTTTGGGTCTACCAAGAGGATTTTGAGAAACCGTTCCTTAAAGTTTCAGCTGATTTCTATAAAGCTGAATCTCAGGAATTTATCGAGTGCAGTGATTGTGGGGAATACTTGAAGAAAGCTGAAGGGCGTCTAAATGAAGAGATAGACAGAGTGTCACACTACCTTGATACAAGAAGTGAAACGAAGATTACTAATGTTGTGGAGAAAGAAATGATAGCTAGCAACATGCTTAGGCTAGTTCACATGGAGAATTCAGGTTTGGTAAAGATGCTTCTTGATGGTAAGCTTGAAGACTTGGAAAGGATGTACAACTTATTCCGACGGGTACCCGATGGTCTATCTACTATTAGGGATGTAATGACGTCTCATATTAGAGATACAGGCAAGCAGCTAGTTACAGATCCTGAAAAATCTAAGAATCCGGTGGAGTTTGTGGAATCACTTCTCGAGAAAAGAGATAAGTATGATAAGATTATAAGCTTGGCATTTGCCAATGATAAAACATTCCAGAATGCACTGAACTCTTCTTTTGAATATTTTATCAATCTGAATTCTCGCTCTCCAGAATACATATCCTTGTTTGTTGATGATAAACTGAGGAAGGGTCTGAAAGGAGTGAAGGAAGAGGACATTGAAGTTATGCTTGATAAAGTGATGATACTGTTCCGTTATCTCCAAGAGAAAGATGTCTTTGAGAAATACTACAAACAGCATTTGGCAAAGAGACTCCTGTCCGGCAAAACAGTATCAGATGATGCTGAGAGAAGTCTGATTGTTAAGCTGAAGACTGAATGCGGGTATCAGTTCACTTCGAAATTAGAAGGCATGTTTACAGACATGAAAACATCTCAAGACACAATGCAAGGGTTCTATGCTGCTTGTGGTGCTGAGCTAGGGAACAGCCCAACATTAGTTGTACAGGTTTTGACCACTGGCTCTTGGCCCACCCAGTCTACAATGGGTTGCAACCTTCCATCTGAACTGTCAGCTACATGTGAGAAATTCCGCTCATACTATCTGGGGACCCACACTGGTAGGAGATTGACATGGCAGACAAACATGGGCACAGCTGATCTGCGAGCATCGTTTGGGAATGGTCAGAAGTATGAGTTGAATGTCTCGACTTATCAGATGTGTGTCCTAATGTTGTTCAACAACTCCGATTGCCTTCGTTATCGGGAGATTGAGCAGGCCACCGAGATTCCATCTTCAGACTTGAAACGATGTTTGCAGTCCTTAGCTTGCGTGAAGGGGAAAAATGTACTAAGAAAAGAACCTATGAGCAAAGATATTGGAGAGGATGATGCATTCTCTGTTAATGACAAGTTCACCAGCAAGCTCCGTAAGGTAAAAATTGGAACTGTGGTTGCACAAAAGGAATCCGAGCCTGAAAAGCAGGAAACCCGTCAGAGGGTGGAGGAGGATAGAAAACCTCAGATCGAGGCTGCCATAGTGAGGATTATGAAATCCAGGAAGGTGTTGGATCATAATAACATCATTGCTGAGGTGACAATGCAATTGCAATCTCGGTTTCTGGCCAACCCTGGGGAGATAAAGAAACGGATTGAGTCTCTTATCGAGAGAGATTTCCTGGAAAGAGACCATGCTGACAGACGATTGTACAGATACCTGGCCTGAAGGAAAAATTCCGGTCCGGTGCTTGTTTTTCCATTTCTGGATAGCTTTTGCGTTGTTAGTTTGATGTACTGCGCAAGATATCGTATTTAATCTTGCATTTGTTTTGAGTGGACTTTTTCAATTTCATTTGTTGCTTCTCATCTCAGCATTGGCTTGCTACTAGTTCCATCTCGTACAAAATTGGTGTCTATAGGCTAATTGTTATCATTCCCCGCTCCCCGGAGACTTGCATTTGTACTTCTGGATGGAATTTTTTTCCAATGCTGAACTTACGGTGCCGAATTTATTATACAGTCCCGAAATTTAATTACAGCCGTCGGATCTGTGTCTGGAAGATCATCAGTGTGGATTTCTGAACTATTCAAGTAGGCCATAGTGTTGCTTCGAAATTGCATGCCATTCGTTATCACAGGGATTCCTTACCTTCTCTAGTTGGTAAACTTTGTAACAGAGCATTGTTTCAATATTGTGAGTCTTCTACAAGACAATACTGTTTTGTATTCGCACAACATCTTCAGGACAGAACGAACCATTTGTAGAATTGACGAAAACCATGGAGGGTTGAGGAACAGAAAATAGGTTCTGCTTGGGTGTACGAGCTCAACAAGGTAATGTAATGAATGTATGTATGTAATCCGATCGATAGAACAGAAGGTAAAAGAGAGCGCCATTATTTATCGTCAAAGTTGAGATTTTTCTGCATTCTGGTGATACATCCATCCCATACAGAAATGAACCTGAACTTGCCAAGACATTGAGAATTAGGACAATTTATTCTGT
The DNA here is from genome assembly GCA_025802335.1 of Pinguicula primuliflora. Lineage (NCBI taxonomy): Eukaryota > Viridiplantae > Streptophyta > Magnoliopsida > Lamiales > Lentibulariaceae > Pinguicula > Pinguicula primuliflora. Next base: position 787,531 of record JAOYMZ010000012.1, read on the forward strand.
TGTACTCAGCATTTGATTTTGATTACGAGCTGTTCTCCCGCTCCACGTGTCCAAGAATATGCACAAAAAAATCAAAAGTAATATTCATAAGCTGCGGATCATCGTTGACGTGAAGAATGATCAACTCCGACAAGTCTGATGCTTATGCAACCGCAGATCAACAATAGACCTACCTGCCTGTCAAATTCAGATTATAAGAGAGAGCTATATGATCAATACTGGAGTGGACATACAGAAAATTAAACTGTTAAAATGGAGAGTTTTACTTTTACCACTAGAGTGGCATGCATTTGATAAATTTAATATAAACTGGCCGGCCCAAACTAACTGCGGGTCACGGCCGCCCGGACCATAACACTCGAGTCAACGGACTTTGAATAAATCGAACCCAGGGACAACTGGGTCTCGTCGATGCAGGTGTGCGTGTGGGGTTAAGTTGGTAGGAATATGGGTGTCACTATTAAAACCTTAAGCCCAAGGTGATAGATTATCCCCACAATTCCTATTTAAACTCCTTGTCTCACACACTTACACTTTCGGTTGGGGCAATTACTCTTTAACAGGATTGTCATTGGATTGGACTCATCTCTATGATTCACCTCTGTGGTGAAATAGCTTTGTGATTGCTCTCCGTTCGCAGTCCTGAAAAAAATATTGTTAGAACGCAGACAACCCCATTGGATTGGAGGAAAACTGGAAACAGTTGATCACACGTCCAGCAAATAACCCACCTTGAACATATTCAAGTAGAAGGGCTTATCAGGATTCATTCGCCTCAACTTCAAGTATGTATAAGCAAAACTCAGTTGATCACGTGATGTAAATCGATCCACTTGGTTGAACCAAAGGCAAGAAAATAAATTTGACATGGGCGTGTGTGCTCGGACGATAAACGACCCTTCCGGCACAACTACAGCAAAGAAGGAACCCTGGTATTAGTAAGTAAATAACCAGCATGATCCAGCAGAAAGAAATGAAAATGCAAACAAAACACAATGAGGTTGAGAAATGGGGCCAACAGCTTGATAGAGGAGCGTCTGGTCCTGACGAATCATACTTTATAAGACCATCTGACTGATAATAAAGGAACTGCTCATCAATAGCAGAGTGGTTGTACTTATTGAGGCGTTTATTTTGAAGGACCTCCTCCCAAACACAGCGACGGGAATAGTGATTCGAGATGGCATATTCGGAACCACGTAGCAACAAGAAGTACTCAATGATCTGCAGTGGATCCGCATTAAGCCGCAGCTTGCTGTCAAGCCAAATAGAATACCTAAAGATGGAAAAACCCATGGCTTATTATTTAGTAGCTGAAAGCAAAAGAACTAGAAAAGAAAAAGTTGAGTCAGCAAATCTGGGTTTGAGGATCACCTTGAAGAAGGGAAAAGACGATGTGATAAGAATTTCGGCACCTTTCCAGTTTTCCTCAAGTCCTCATATGGTAAGTTCTTCACCACAACTATCTTCCACAACCCAATGTTTCCACTGCCATCTGGGACGTTTCCTTCAGCTGATAGCTTAGCTAAACTCTGCTCATCAAGAAACATCACGAAGCAAACATTCTTTTTGGAGTAATCGCTGATCTGCAATTACGAATTTACATCAACAAAATAATAACAAGCACATTATTTGCATGTATCATCTTACGAAAGTTGGCACGGATTAGAAAGACGTGTGAGGGAGGGGCTTAAAGAAACTAGTTCAACACATAGATAAAGCAGAACAAGAAAAAAAGAAACTTCTGCTCCAAACTTTTACCAATTTGCTGCTTGGCCTTCTCAAAAAGTCAGAGCTTCCAAAGATACATGACGCTACAACAACCGTACACATATTCATATATCTTTTATCATTCTCATCCAAATCAAAACCAGTGCTTGGAAATCCATCGGGTCCCCTAACAAATCCACAATGAATAGTTTGATTTCGTGCATGGTAGGATTTCTCCCTGTCTTGAAGAGTCTGATGACCTCCAAATCGAGCTTCACTAGCTTCAGTGATGAGACCTCTCTCCTCTCTTTCAACATAGCTCAATGAGAAACGAGCGAACTTAATAATATTCTCAGGTTGAAGAATATAAGAAACAGGACCCATAAATGGCACATCACAAGGAAAATAGCCTGAGAATTAAAAAAATAAAGGTAAAATAAACTCACATAGAAAGGTTAGATGGGAATCAGCTTTTAATTTCCGATAGTTTCTATGTTTCTCCATAGCTGATTCATTCACCGGGGACAGTCTTAAATTAAGTCACTATGCCTATATCATATATAGATAAAGAAGAAAAGTAGAAAAATGACTTTTTTTTTCTTAACTGTAGACCTTTCAAATTCATCTGACGAACAAAGTAGACACACAAACAAGAAGAGAGAAGCATATTTCATCTTGTCCAGAACATGAGCATAAGAGGACAGTTAACATGCGTTAGTAACCTTGAGATCGAGATTCAATTTGATAGACACACGAAGTTGATACAGGTGAATTTGTAATGAACATTTTCGAACCTGATGACTGATGAGACCCACATTCATTGATAGTCACACACATTTGGTACAAACACGTAATTATGAAACAAAATAGTGATTACTTGATACTTACGCTGCCTATGCGGCTTCTTTGGCTGCTTTTCTGTTTCTCTAACATTTTCCAAAGATGAAAAAATGCCTTCAGATACTTGCAGAAAAAGAAAACATCAACCATAATTACGAGCGAATTAAAACTCAGCAATCAGATATACATTTATTAAGCAATATGATTACAATTCAATGTATAAAAAGCGAGATGACTCGTAAAACTTCCCTCTGAATATTAAAAAATCTCAACTTGATGAATTGAATTGATAATATTACTAACCATGAAAATGCATCTTCACTCCAAAATAAGTGACATAGACCAAGAAGATCACCGTCAGGGCAAGCAACCATAACAACAATCTCTGTCTAACTATCCGTCCAAACCTCTTCATTCGGCGAGAAGCCCCTAAACATATCTCTCCATGATCTTGAGATTTTATATAGCCCATCAAGGTATACCACAAAGAACCTTGACAACAAAGCAGCTCACCTAAAAAGGTTGAACCCTGAAGCTTTTTAGAGATACTGAATATTTGAACTCTTAAGTACATCCGCTGAATGATAAGTACCTGAGAAAGTTTTTTAATATGAAACCAACAAATAATCATCTCAAATTTGATAGCCTTTTATCTTCCATCTCCTTTTTTTTGTCTAAAAATAGCGGGTATCCCTCATATTATTCTCTCTCTCCAAGCCTATTACATCTTGAGTTTCTCACAGCCAAAAAAAATTAAATATCATTTCTGGCACAGCGCAATATCACAAATAATGCTGAAGTATCGCGTTCATATAAGCCCGGATCCTTCAGGCCCAAATTCTCAGATAAACATTGTCTGCACAAGAATCAGATGGTGGTACTATTAATCCGATTTTTCCCATATAATTCGAAATGTGTGAGAAAATAACTGGAAAGAATGCATACCTCAGGGAGATGGCAGTTTAACAGAAACTACCATCTAATTTGCTTTGCTAAAAAAAGAAACTTCCATCTAATACCAGCAATTTATCCAAATTATATACGGATCATAGCAATTTACTATCTCCAAAATTGCTTTCAAGAAATGCACCATCTAGCTCAAATCATTCAGATGAATAAAAAAATGAGAAAACAAATTAAACCACATCGCAGAATCGAAATCAAAGAAACGGTCAGAGGAACGGCAAGTAGCAGTAAACGTTGAGAAGATGTAGCAGATTTTTTTTTCCAGACATGCATTCCAGTTTGCCACTTGAAGTTTACAATTTTATATTTTAGGCCTCCATTTATATAAGAAAATGTCATTTATACATTTTTTTTTGACATATTTGCTAAACCACATAATAACAATAATATTAATATTGATGTCATGGGGTGAGGTAGGTTAGAGTCACTCCAAATCCGTCCTGCTTGACCAGGGGGTGGATCTAGACTTGTCCCATCGGGTGAAACTCGCCTCATACTCGAAAAAATATTTTTTAAAAATATTACAAAAAAATATTGTTCGCAATACAAAAATTACAAATAAAAATAAAAAATTTATTATAAATTATGTAGGGGCGGGGAACCCCTTGCCCCGGACCTGCTTCACACCACCCACCTCACACCTGGGCGGTTCAGGGTCGACCCGACGGGGCGAGCCCAAATTACTAACCCTAAACACCACATAAATTTTCTTGAGTCGGAAACTATATCCCGGACCAAAGGCGTTGTAACCCGAATTCTTTTTCTGGGCGTCCGATTTTAATGCAACGGTCAGGATTTAAAGTCTCATTAAATGAACCCATTCCGTCGACCCGATCAACTCACCTAAATTAAAAAAAATTACAAAACATAAAAACACGATTTCATTAGTATACCATATCCATCAAAACCAGTTTCTTAACATGATAGGCATAATATACAACAAAGGCCATCAAAAACAGGAGCATCCAACGTCTGATTGCAAAACTGCAGCAAGCCAGCATCAAAAACTGCAGCAAGCAAGCATAAAAAACTGCAACAAATATCAGTAACAAGCATCAAACGTCTCATTGCAAAACTGCAGGAAGCAAGCATCAAAAACAGCAACCAAGCAAAAAAACAGCATCATCCAAGCATCCAAAACAGCAGCCAAAAACACAATTCAAACAGCGGCAAAAACACGATTCAAACAGCAGCTAAAACAAGCGCCAACAGCAGCTAAAACAAGCACCAACAGCAGCAACGCTAGACTTCAAACAACAGCAACTATAGGCTCCAAAAAGTAGCAACACTAGTCCTCAACTATATGATGGAAAACCAACTTCACACTCCAACCCAATAGATGTTGAATTCCTAGAACACAAAAACATAAACCATCCTTAGCATGTATATGTAACTAAAACTCGAGTTTAGCTATTACGTATTTACGTATTGATTAGTATTGGACACTTTCTTCAATCGTGCTCCATCAAACCACAACCATGACAAGTTCTTGGTTTTTTTATAGACTTCTCAAGTGCACTCTTAAACCTCTTAACTGGACTTTTTACATTTGATTTATGTGGCTCTTTCAAAGGTTGAGAAGCTGCACTTGTTGGGGGTACTACTCACAACTTCAGCTGTTGTTAGAGTAAGAAGAAATTGTTGTTCAATAAAATCAAATCCATCTTCGAGAATTTTAGTTCTTGAATCATTCAGAATGCCATAATCAATTAACCTAAAAGCACGCTGGAGGAAGCAATGTCTCTTGGTTAATAGGGAAGAACCACCAACCATACACTCATCTAAATCATGTTGGATTCTCTCCATTTTTTCCGTCTGCATCCACCTATGCATTTTGAATTGCTCAGGTAACTCAAAAATGTTTGGCTTGAATAAATACACCAACACATGACGACAAAGAATTCCCTCACACTTAAACTTTCCACACCTACATGTGATTTTCTGCTTTAACTTTCCAACCTTTATTTCTTGTACTCTACCATGTAGTTGCTGACTATGTTTCACTGTATATTGGAAAGTATAATCATCATCAGTTTTGGCTTCTACTATATAGCGAAGACATTCGAAAATCTTATCCTGAAACTTGAAAAATATGACCCGTGTATACAAATCCCTCATAGACTCCTCTATGAATAGTGGTGTCTTCAACATTGGCTTTTCATATAAATCCACATGATCCAACATCTGCTCATTGTCTTTCAGCTTTTCACATCCTCTCTTAAATCTAGTTATGAAGTCCCACAAAGAATTTATACGAGACACATATATCTTGAAGAAAGAATGTGTGTTTTCCACCCTCTAAATACTGGTCATACCGGCAGAAAATATTTGCCTTGTGTAGGCTAGAACCCATTGTGCTCTAATCTCGTATAGAGAATTCAACCATTCATTATCTGTCAAACCATGTTGCTCCACCACAAGAATCCATTTTTCTTCAAATTCTTTTGGACACTCAGATTTCCATATACAGTCCTTGAGAGATGTGTTCGAATCTTTGTATTTTGTTGGGTCAAGCTTTGTAGGAAACTTCTTGAGAATATGCCAAATACAATACCTTGGAAGGCCAAAAAAATGTCACATTACTAACAAACATGATAAATTAATGATACATAAATACTAAAAATACTTTTGGCATGTATCAGGGAGTATAGTAATAGATACTTTCGTCATGGCGGCATCTTGATCAGTAATGATCATCTTTGGTGGCCCTGCAGGCATCGATCCTAACCATTCCTTAAAAAGCCACTCAAAAGACTCAGTCTTCTCGTCACTTAAGAACGCACACCTAAATAATGTACTTTGTCTGTGATGATTAACACCAATGATATGAGCAAAAATTAGTGAATATCTATTTGTGTTGAATGTTGTGTCAAACACAACATCACTAAAATACTCGTATACTTATCTCCAAGCCGTAGTTGTCCAAAAATAATGTACTAACCTACAATCTTCATCCTGTTTTATTGAAAACCTGAATTCAGAATTTTTTCCAACCTAGTTTTCAAAATACTCTTTCAACATTTCAGCATCTTATCCTTCCAACATATTTCGATCATCCCTCCTTGCATTATACAAATCTTGCGGTATGAATCCCACATTTTGCGACCCACCTACTTCTACCTGTAAAACACTCATTTGCTGACTTGTGGAATGTTTGATAGTTGAAGCTCATCGACTAAACTCTTTTTGACCTTTGTTATCTTTCGGTGAGACCTTAATAAGTCAGTCTTTCTCTGTGTTGTGAGTGAGTGATTATGAGCATCGCCAAACATGGTCACAATATATTGCTCATGCTCTCGATCCCAACTAATTACCATTATAGCACCACAATTTTCTCATGTTAACCCCCGTCGACGTTGTCTACTTTGTATTGTAAAATCTCTCTTCACTCCTTCCTTACTACTAACAAACTTCCTCCAAGTTATAACACCCTCTCTTTTTTGCTATCATTTATACGCGTAATAAAACCACAATCCTTAGCATAACTGTTGTAAAAGAGCCGTGCGTCTTCCAAACTAGGCATAATATACAAATTGTTAAGAGGAGACAGAATATAAAAGCGATTTTGAAAATGAACATGATATGTAAATACATATATCATATGAAAATGAACCTGATACATAAATTAAATCAACATGATATGTATAAGAATATTGCATATCATACAAACCGGAAATGGTCTCAATAAAATTTGTAGTTATAGTGCTGGATAACTTCGGGCTTTGAAGGAAAAATTTGAGATCTCATGTACGATTCCGCCAATATAAATAACGCAACATTGGCTTTCTTAAGCTTCTCCTGCAGACGCACACCATAGGATTTCAATATAATAACAGGTTAAGGAGTCACAAGCCAAGAGAAGCATAAAAGTTGATATCATCAAA
>JAOYMZ010000012.1:795030-819263 GCA_025802335.1 Pinguicula primuliflora
TCCATGGAAGGGTACCTTTTTGGCAACTGGCTACCTGCAGGGGAGGGAAATTTCCCTCCCCATTGCAGGTAGCCTTACAAGAAAGGGTTTCCACTTTCCCCACAATCTCCCCACAATCCCTACAAATTAGGGATTCTAACCATTCTAATAAGATATGATTATAATATGGTTAATCCTTCTTATTTACAATATCATTCCTAACCATTTTATTCCTTAACAGATAGAGCCTAGATTTAAACCCAAGCAATCATGCATTGTGATGTGATAATAAAACTCCATAACTATCTCATAGAACCCGATTCCACATGATTGAACCAAACATGCAAAAATTTGATCACCACTTCAAAAAAGAGCAAAATAGTGTTATTGTCATTCGTACACTCTGAATATCAGACCAAGGTTGTACATGATCAAGGCTTTCATAATATCTTATTCAAACAAGGTGTCAGATATCCAATACCAAAAATGAGGTGGAGTCTTATTCAACAATTGTAATCAATCCGCACATTCTCTCATATTCACCATAGATAGGAGAGATTACCTTACTTATTACTTTGTAATCTTCTCTCATATATGTAGCCTAGTCTGTTGTACAATATACACAAGCTTCAATACAAAAACTTACCAAAAAAAGCTTCAATACAAAAAATCTTGTTCCAGATTCTTTTTCTTATGAAGTCATACTTAATATTTATAGTTACGAAAATGACTAATATTTAAATAATAAAAGTAAATTTTTAATGAAATGCTATTTTTTTTCATACAAGGGAAGCCGAACCTAGTACCGAGATTCGAACCATTGTCCTCACCCACCCACACACGTACTCAAACCACTAGGCCAAGATGATTCGGTCCTATTTTTTCTTCTTTAGAAACTAAATAAAGAAAATCCAAGACACTTCATAAAGAGCATTGCTAGACTTCGTGAATTTTCCGTAAGTGCCTTTTTCGGCGACTTTGGACTTTGGACTTTGGACTTTGGTATGTAGAAAAAAGTCTGTCTCCATTTATGAATCCTTGTGTTGAAATCATTCAAGAACCTACACTACCCTTAAACGGTATTTTACGAGTGCTTGGACCGATTCCTAAAAAGAATCGACATAAGAATTCCTTAACCGGTCTTAATTTTATCTTCATCATATTTATCTATTTCAAATAAATTTTATGTTGTATAGACTTAGTGAATTTTTTTCGGTAAGTCTAGACTTTCGGCTTCATAAATAATTACATAAACTTCGGACAATTTCATTTCACAGTACATACAATAGAGAAAATTTCAGGTCCAGGCTGTATGTCCAGACCGAATTTTCTTACGTCCAGATTTATATTTTTGATGGTCACAAACATAAGTCTGAATGTAAGTAGGTACAGTCTGTTTATCACCGTCCATACCACTGAACATTTTTCACATACAACAATGGTGATTTACTGCCAACTATTCTTTTTTCCCTCAATGATCGAGTTGGCCCCCATTTCTGTGTTTGGGCATAAGGATCCTCTTGGCTGAATATAATCTGAATAGCGAGTAGGCAGAGATGCAAGATGTGATCCCCATCAAAACAGAACCGGAGACACCAATGGACAGAGCAGGACCAATTTTGATGCAGAATCTGGTGAAAGCGGTGCAAAGTTTTATCCACATAAACGCTTTCGCACCGGTCAGCGCTAAGAAGGCAGCTTGCACCGCCGCCAAGTTGACAGCAAAGAGAATATAAGTTACCGTCTGCACAAAGACAGTAAAAATTGTACATAAAGGGTATGTTTAGTAGTAGAGACAAATAAGATATAATAGATGGATAGGATTTAGTGTGATGAGATAAATTATTATGGGTTTAGTACGCAGGAATATATAGGATTTAAGTGGTTAAGGATATAATGAAATTTTAGAATCAAATAGAATAAATTTATGGAATGATTTCAAAATTTAAGTATAATTACAATTTTAATCTTACGAATTTTAGAATTTTATATTTTTTTATAAACAAATATTTTCGAATTATTTTTATTTTCGAATTAAATATATTTTTTTCGAATTATTTTTATTTTCGGAAAAAAATATTTTTGAAAAAATATTTTCGAATGATTTTTTAAAATTATTTTTTCAATTATTTTTTTATTTTTTGAAAAAATTATTTTCGAATTTGGAATTATTTTTATTAATTTTTGGATAGTTTTATAAGTGAAGGACAAATTAGTAATTTAATCCAAAAAACTCAATTATTCCTCCAGGGGTAACTTAATCCATCTAAATCCACATTTTTTCCGGGTCAATCCATTTGACCTGAGAAAATCTTTTTCAGAATATCCTGACTAGTAAACACAGGATATAGTGGGATAATTTTTTAAAATTCCACTATATCCTGTCTACTATAAACAGGGCCTATGAGTATCAGGTATAAATTAAGTAAACAAATCACACTGTCAGTGTTTCCAACTTGTCCCTCACCCGTCTTTAACTAGTACCTTATGTCCAGTCTGAACCTTCCTACAGCTATTTGATAGATCAAATGTAGGCTCCCTTTTCCCTTTTTTTACTGAACTGTAACTTCTGTTTATCCTTTCTGCCTGTAATAAAGAAAAAATCATTTGTATTTGTGATTCACTACCTAAATCTTGTTCCTGAATTTACTCTAAAACCATAAATTTTGTACCTTAGGATCTTTTCGGCACAAGTTCCTCAGATCATTGCTGCCTTTCTGGTCAAACCCACCACCTGGTCTTCCAGTTGTTGCACCTCCCCGTAGAGATGCATCACATGGAGAGGATGCATCGGAAGGCCGGCCAAGACATCACCGGACTAGAAGAATAGACCCAAGGAAGCTACTCTTAGTTATAGCCATCATGTAAGTCTCCACAAGTCTCCACGCTATCCTATTCTGTTTCTCCTTTTCACTTGCATGCTGTCAAATCTTGTAGTTTTGAGAACACATATTTTTCAAATTTACTGTCAATAAGTTCTCCTGGTGACTGACACAAACTTGAAAAAAACTCTTCCTACTTTGCAGTGCTTGCTTGGCGACCATGGGCATCCTGTACTACCGAATTGCGCAGCGTGGCCTCGGTGAAGAGGTGTTTGACGATATCCAGCAGTTGCAACCTTAACCATCATACTATTGAGCTAAGTTGAGAACCACCACCAGTTTGAGTGTAATCTTTTTGACCGGAGAACTATATCTTCATAAAGAAATTCTTTTGCCTTTGTATGGAGTTGGAAGTCCAGCTGGGTTTACTGGAATTCAGTTTGGAGGTACTTCTTTATTGGTGCTTGTTTGGATTCACATCAGAGATGGGTGGGTTACCCACTGATTGTTTCTTCTATGATGCAAAAATTCTATGAAGTTATGATGCAAAAATTCTTTGAAGCAACATACCCTGAAATTTCCAGCAGTGCCCATATTATATCCTAAACTCTAAATTATCCTCCACATTCAAACGGATCAGTTTGGTCTGGGGCCTCGGGGGTCGACGGTGATATTTACTCCCCTACCTGGACTGTCTCAAATAAGGGATTAAGTGGTATAGCTCATGCTTTCGCGTGCACAAAAAGTGAACGAAGGGGACGATATGATGGTGCGCAGTGTTCAAGAAAGTATTAACGAACCCTGAGCAGTTAGGGGCAGCCAGCTCACCCATATAAGCAGTCTAAGCTCGAACAGAGCGGAGAGCAATCGTCCACCGCCTAGGTGCAGCTATGCAGTCTAGGCAATAGCCTTTTCAAATAGAGGTAATGAGTGGTGATCTAAAAGAGTGACCAACCTAGTCATAAGGTGTTGGCACGTAAGGCAGAAGTGTGTACAATCATCCACCTAGACCCTAGCCAATAAAGTGTTGGCACATAGGTAGTAGTGCACTTTTCGTGTGCTATAAGGTGTGTTTGTATCCATATAACTGTTAGAAAATAGATCCCTCAATATGGGTTTGGGTCTCATGTGCGCATGTGTGCAGATTAATTTTATTAGGAAGATGGGCTAGTCTCATTAAAATTATAAGTTTATGATGATTGATTGTAGCCCACTATCCTATTTATATTAGTCTATTGTGATTTGTCCAACCGATGTGGGACAAATTATTTCAACACTCATCCTCAAGTTCAACTAGGTAAACCCTATTACACTTTGATTATCACTCAGATAATGCCCAATTGGTCAATTCTCATTATGAAATCAATACTCGGGACTTCACCGGAAATAATTACGAGGATCTCAGAAATAATTACGAGAATCTCGGAAATAATCATCGAGACCTCCTGAAACAATCCCCAAATTGGGCCAATTCACTCCACTCTGGATTTTTCGCGGAAATAAATTTCAAACCTCAGATCGCCCGCTCTGATATCATACTGACATGAGATATTGGGGAATTTTCTTTGTATATATCTTCATCCTTCTTTGTACAATGAGGTAGTGTTCACTCTGACACAAAAAGTAAGGTGATTGAGTTATTCACTAATATCTTTTTAATTCCCGGGTCAATTTGTGAGGGCGACCAGACTTTTCAGCAAGATTACAAGAAATAATCTGTGATTCGTAATCAGACTAACCAGCTGATAATTTATTCCTTTATTACCCTCCACATCTTCTTCCTACTCTTCCGAGAAGTTCCCTATCCTTCTTCTCCGTTTTCGATCCCCCATCATCATTCATTCCTGATCTTTCTAATTCTCAATTCTCAGAGTTTACACCGTCGTCGTGGTCAATTGCACGTTTTCGTAGAATCCAAACGCCGACAACGACGGAGGGAAGCTGATGCTCAACGCATACTACGGCGACTCGCCGCGGAGGTTCGAGAAGTTCGCCGTTCTTGAGGAGGAAGCCGGGTCGTGGACTTTCTGTCAGCCATTGCATGTGGAATTAACATTAGCAACTTCATTGTGGCTTGATGCCCTTAATATTGTTTTAAGTTATTGAATTTTTTTGGATACAGACTGAGTTTAGTTCCTTCTACGAGTGCAATGCACAAATATCGCTTACTTTTGTTTTAACATGAGTGCCCATCAATTTTAATCTGGCATTTATTTATCTTTTATTTGTTTGGCAGGGCCTCAAGCAGGATGTTTGTATTGATCTGGGTACATACAAGCATAGAGTGGTGCATCTTGTTAACTCCACTGCGTAATAATGATAACTCATTCTTGTTGTCATTCTGCACAGGTGTATTTGAAAATATTTTGATGTTTTCGTGTACTCACAAGATTTTCCTGTTTTGATTGGAGTTTGACGGAATTTGATGTTTTCATGTTCATATTTTGCTTTGATAGCTTTGTCCAGGATGTGCTTGTTAGTGGATCTGAAAAGGTTGATGAGTTGAAGCTTTTTAATGGAACAAGCGAGCAGGAGAAGCAGCCTGAAGTGAGTGTCGCTGAACAGAAAGCAGAAAGCGTGGCAAGGTGATTGAGCAAGGTCGAGGAATCTGATTGTGTTTTTGAGTGTTGATTTCTAGATGTCGTGGAATCCTCCATCTGTTGCAATTTGTTTTTGGATGAATGGGCTAGTTTTTGATTCACCAATGTTTTGTTACAATTTGTCTGTAGATGAATCCTCCGATTTTTGGTTGAAGATGTTCTTTTTGCAATGTGATTATGGATGAATCTGTATAGTTTTTGGTTTTAAAAAAAATGCAAATATAAGAAGTTTTTTTTGAGAGAGTATGAATATTTTAATAATTTAAGTTTTGGTTCCCATACAAGTTGGAAACCTGTTTTGTGAAATTTTGATTGGGATTTGAATCAATCAAAGTGAATACAATTATAGTTTTCAATCTCATTTGATGGCAGATTCTAAAAAGACAAGTGAAGACACTCTGAATATACACATATATATAGTCCTTCACAATTCCTATCTATAGTCATTCCCCAATTGATGTGAACAATAAATGTGAGAATTAAGGAGGGGAAGATTTCATCAATCTTTCTCTACTTATTCTTTAACCAAGAATAAGCTCTCCCATTTACGTTGCCCCGCACACGACGGCCGAACCTGGATTAGGGTCAGATATATTTTCTAACATTATATCGAATTGGGTGGTCTAAGGTCCGAGTTTGTTTCTGGAGGAGAATCCGTATTGATTGGACCAAAGGGTGGGGGGCCATGGGGGTTTGTCCCAATTTGGGCATTGTTTGAGGAGACCTCGATGATTATTTTTGAATTCCTCGTAATTGTTTTTGAAAAATCCCAATTATTGATCCCATAATGAAAATTGACCCAATTGAACATTATTTGTGTGGTAAGTCTAAGTCTCAACAGGGTTTACTAGTGAGAAAGAATTATCAACCAAGTTAAATAAGAATGTGTGCTATAGACTCAAGTTTTTAATTAGAGTAACCCACATCTTCGTATTTTAGTTGACCTGCATATGCGCACCTGCACGCCCGAACTTAGATTAGGGCCGGTCCACTGCTGCAGATTACCCTCTGAAACTTCTTTACATCATCCACATATAGCAGTCGGCAATTCAGGGACTCTTTTGGCTCCATCTACTCTTGGAGATTCCTGTTTCTGCTCGATCCAAATCATGGCGCCTCACAATTTTCATCCTCCGTAGTTTTGTTTTGCTGTAATTATCCTTTGGCTTTCAAGCTTCCCATGTATGAAAAAAAAAGAATCTTATAGGCTACAGCCCGACGAAAAAATAACCATTCAATGGATTTACGGAACATCGTAAAGAGAGAAGAGTTGAAGAAAACAAACCAGACTGTCAGTTTGGTCCGGTTTGGATTGCAAACCGGCAATACCATGCAGTCTAGATTTTTTTGGACCACGGTTTGGCGGTTTAGATCGCCAAACCACGCCTTCTTCCCTTTTTTATTTTTTTAAAAATCATTTTATGATGCAACTAATGAATTAAAACTGAAATATATTATCCAACTTCCAATCAAGTTTTATTCCATATTGGCACAATTGCCAAAACACTATATCTAGTCTTAAAGATGATGATATTTATCCTATTGTTCGTCCTATGATTGCTAAATTCAATGAGTATTGGTTAGATATTCCTTTTTATATTGTTATGTTATGGTTTTAGATCCTACTAGAAAGTTAATTGGTTTCTCAAAGGGTCTTACTTTCATTGGGTCGATTGTGGGGATGAATTATTAGAATCAATTTCAAGAACTTCAACTAACTTTGCACCTAGTGTTCAATAAGTAGGATCACGTATTAGGTACAAGGAGAGACCTAAGTGTTGAAGAAGAAGATGACGATGAGACTCAACCACCGGAGAACGACATATCTGATCCCAATGACAAAGGATCGGGTCTAGAGCGCCAGGCGATGGCATTCGAGACAGAAACCATCACAATTGTCACAATTCATGGTGCTTGAAAACGAACTATAACAATACCTTCAAGCTCCAGCATTTCGGCCTAAGTTGTTTTTTGACAACTTGAAGTGGTGGAGTTCTCGTTCGATGGAGTTACCGGTGCTTTTGATTTTAGCTCGGGATTTACTAACCACTCTGGCATCTTCTGTATCAATCGAGTCGGCATTTAGCACTATCAAACTCATTGTGACCGATAGGAGATCGTGCTTGACACTCGAAATGGTAGAAATCTTATCTTGCATCCGAAATTGGAAGCAGGACAATGAGAGAACTGAGAATCTTATTAACGAAGAAGATATTTGATTTATATGTAAATTTTTCAAAATTTCTAACTATTTTGTAATAATTTATCTTATTTCTAAAACATTTTTTTAGAATTAACCAAAGTGTCATCTCTAAAAGAGAGCTTCTACTTCAAATATTTCCAGAAATTTTCACATACCAAACTTGTAGTGCCAAATAAGTAGCTTCTAGTGCCGAAATTTATTCTCAACCGTCGGATCTCTATCCGATGGCTCTGATCTCGCGGGTCAAATGGATTTGGGTTGTGGGTTTCAACCCTCTTTCTGCCCCTGTGTATGTGTTGTGTGTTAAAACTTGAATGGAAGCAGCAAAGCAGCAGCAGCTATATATGCAAAGAAATAAGAGGAAAAAGCACACAGAAACCCCAGTTGTTATGAGTGAAGATGAAACCAACACAAAATCAGCTCTAAGATTTCACAAAATCCTCTTTCAGCTATTGAGATATCGCTTTCGGCCGATAATTGCAGTCGCAATTGAATCTACGAAGAGGTTGCCGAAGAGTGAACAGCAGGAAAATTTGTGGATACTTCAGGGTAAATGAAGAAACTGAAATTTGGGAAAAAAATGTGTTGCACACTCTTGTTTTTCTCGCCGGCACAACATCCCTCCGCAGTCAGGGGACTTGGGTGAGATTCGCAGCAGCTGATTTCTTTCAAGAATTCACTGCTCGCGTCCGGTGATTTTTGCTGGAACTCCAGAATCTCGTCCATTGACTCTCAGACCATCCTCTCAACGTGGATTTCTGGAAAGTTGCGAGCTTTCTGCTCTCCCTTCAGAACTTCGAGTGGCGGGTCAAATCCGCAAAATTGGTTCACTTGATCTCAGCCGTCAGAATAAATTTCGACATTAGAAGCTACTTATTCGCCACTACAAGTTAGACATCTAAAAGAAGGGTAAACTTCGTATGCTCAGTCCATTGGAAAGCTTATACATTCTAGATGAAAATCCCCATACTTTGATCCGATTTCCGGCGACGAAATTTAGGACTACTTAACCCAAGGGGATTCATAACCCTCCATTAAACGGTGATAACGCCGTCGAAACTGGACATAAACATGTGGATTTTCATCTACAATGTATAAGCTTTCCAATGGTGCGATCAATTTCGAAAATGGATGGTACTACAAAAAGTTGAGTATAGACTGAACACAGGATTGAATATATCAAGATTTCTGTCTAAAAGAAATTGCAAGTATCTCTACTAAATTCTTTCAGCCTCAACAACATTCCAATCCTCGAAGGACCTGGTTGCTGGGGATCATTTTTCATCCAAGCACAAAAGAGATGTCAGACAATATAAAATGAAAACATCCATATAACAAAAGAGATCATGCAAAATATGCATGATTGAACTGCTGCTACTACCAATTGGATAAAAATTCAAAAAAAAAGAAACAATCTTTATCGTAGTTAGAAATCCTTTTGCGATGAGAAGATCCACTTCCGCATTCTCCTCTAAGACGGAATCCCCGAGGGTGACTTTGTGCACCAAATCCGCAGTCTTTCTTGAAGAGCCCGAGATCCTGTCAATATCCCTAATCGGGACTAGTGCGACCGCAATGTCACCGCCCACCTCCGCCGTGTAATCCTGCGGGGAAATGTAGAGAAGGGTGTGCCGTGTCTTTTCCGTCCGATAGCGTTTCGAATAATAGACCCAAATCGAGGAATCCGAACCGCAAGTGCAAATCAACCTTCCCCTTTTCTGCTCTCTGTTTCTCTCGCCGAGCACGTGCGCCACCCCACTCGTCACGTGCCTTCCTCCGCCATCGCTGCCACTTCTCCCTTTCTATCTCTACCCGTACACATATAGGCATCTGTGTCTATCTCTTTGCACCCGCCATACGATCCGTGTTGTCGGGGATAATATTGTTCGGTACTGCTATGATGTGAAGAGGAGCGCGATGCAAGCGTACAATCGTCTTCCCAGCAGCGGAAACAATAGTCCAACGTCACCGCCCTCATCGCCGCTCAGCCGCTCGCCGCGGTACCGCAGCCGCTCGTTGAAATCTGGAAAGTCGCCTCCCAAGACATTCGCTCAGCGACTCGCGTGGATCGTGCTATCAGTCCTGGTGAAAAGACAAGGGATTTTTCTCTTTGCCCCCATGCTATATATTGCAGGGATGCTTTTCTATATGGGCACCGTGTCATTTGATGTTGTTCCGGTTATTAAGCATCGGCCGACCACTGGGTCGGTATATCGGAGCCCACAGTTGTATGCAAAGCTCCGGCCTGAGATGGACTCGGATAACTCTTCTAGCGATGCGGTTAGTGATCCAAGTTCCTCCTTTCGTTTGAATTTCCTGGTCTCAGCAAGCTAATTCGGGTTTAACTTAACTAGCTTCTTCGGCCCATTTCGAGGCTTTACTAGTGTTTAATTTTATCTAGCTATGATCAATTGCTTGTAAACCCTGCTTATTCCCAACTATCATCCCTTTTCGTTTAAATCCTGATGTGACTCTGTCCTATTTTGCTCTAGTATTTGAAAATTGATGCATGCTAGTATGCTATGCATGTTTTTCTTTTTCTCAATCCAACAGCTTCCTGCCAGCTATTGATTGTGGGGGTTGTTTTTTTTACTCCTATTGCTAATTTAAAGCACCTGGCTTCGTGTTAAGTTGACTTTGGATAAATTCATGTAGCGGTTTATCGGTAATCTCATTTCTGTAGAATAGAGAAAAACAATTCGTTTGAAGTTGTCAACAAGTTGATCTGTAATTCGAATGTTTTAGGGGCATTAATACTCAAAGTTGCTTTGTGGAGAACAATATGGCAGGAGAAGGAAATCTTCTTTTATCGAATATGATAAAACGCTGGCTAAGTTTTTGTGCCTTCAGAGACATTTGTATATGAGAAATGGTTAAGATAGAAATTTTATGTTCATATCATCTTAAATAAAGATAATATTAATATTCTACCCGGAATTTGGTGATTTGTTCTATGCTCGGGCATTGACTTTGGAGGTGGTATACAATTTGAATATGGAGAATTTTGAAAACAAAATGATTCAAGCTTTTTTGTAAAGCCTTGAGTGGATTGAAGAATTTTTTTTTGGAATGATTAAACATGTGCTTAAAATGAGAGTTCCGAACCTAGTGTGGGATCATCAAATTACTCGTACGATTTTGTATATGTTGCTTAGTCTTAATTCTGTATTTGTATTATCTGTATATTTAGGATCCGTAATGAAATGGGTTGTTAGAGGTCTGGTAGCTCTCCTTTTCTTTTTGAAAAATAAAACCAAACCCAAAAAGCATTTTCCCATTATCCTTCTTCCTGTTGAATACCTGAAATTGAAATGCTCTGACAGGACTATTGAATGATATTTGAATGTTCTTAGAGAAACATAATATATCAAAAATGAATTTTGCACTCAGCTTTCCTTACTAAATACCATCGTTTATGTTGATAATTGCTTCCTAAAGGATGTTTTAGTTTATAATTTTTTTCAGAAGTAGTGGCGGCTTAGGATGCATGTGGGTAGTTCTTTAATTGAAATGGAATTATAAGGAGCTGTGTTGCAGGACAAAAGAGAAACTTCGTTTGAAGTGAATTAACTTTTGCCTCAATATTCGGTAGCTTACTTGAGTTCTTTGAGTGCCATGTTGTTTAGTTTATTTTTATTTATTTTTTTGGAATTATCTTTCAAAGTTTCAATTTTATTGCTTTGAGCTGTGATCTTTCCACAACCTCAGCATAACCTTTTTTCTTTTGGTTTAATTATTTGGCATATAATTTAGCAGTGCCTCTATATTCTCTGTTTACTCTATCATTAATTAGATATTTCTGGCGATTTCGGAAGCTTTTATTATCATAGCTTATCTAAAAATTTTAAGCCTTTAGATGATCCAAAGCAACCAATATGCCTGCATGACAATGATATGTCTTAGTTGGTACATCTATGACGCAGGTTTGAACAGCTTGTTCTATCTCATTGTATTAGAGTGTACTTCGCCATGTATTGTATAACCAAGCATCCTTAACGATCTCTTCTCGTATTTTCAGTTGAATAAAAATAAGCATGTTGTTTCATACTCTTCTCATGCCTAAATTATGCATGCCATGCTCTTACATATCTTGGTATGAATAGCTGCACTGTCTTGTATTTTTTTATATCTAGAAGCTTTTAACTTTGGTTTCTTACATTCTGAATTCTGTTAATATGAGTCTTTAACTCACCACAGATATTGACTATATGGAAAAACTCATATAAAGGTGGTGAGTGGACACCGTGTATCAACAAGTCTTCTCAAGGTAAATGAGATGTCTAACTTGTGTTCTTTCTACTAATATAGGCTCTTAATTTTCATGCTTTAAGCTTAGATGTATGCTATGTCTGGGAGGGCTGACAGCTAGCATAGTGCAGATGGTTTGCATTTCACTTTCCACTTGGTATTTCCAACCATAGTAGTAATTCTGTCAATACCATGATAATATCTTTTTATCTTGGATGCTTGGACGTAGAAGATGGGCTGGCTTGGGCCCTGTAGTTAGTCTCTTATTGCATATGGCATTCTTTGGGTTCTAATTACTTCCTTCCATTAGTAGGTCTTCAGCTATTAAGTTATAAAGCTTCTAAGCATAATGTAATTGAACATTTTTGCTTGCTTTCAATTCAACTGTTGGTCAAAATTATGGCTTCAACAATTGTTCATGTTCAAGCTGCTTCATAACAGTTCAATGATTTACGGTTTTCTTAAACATGCAGGATTACCGGAATCAAATGGATATATATTTGTTGAGGCTAATGGTGGTCTAAATCAGCAGAGAACATCAGTAGGTTTTCTTGATTCAGGGTTTATGTTTTCAAAGATTTTTCATGCATTTCATAAAATTGATGACTCATATCACTGATAGTGGTGCTTCTAGATATGCAATGCCGTGGCTGTGGCAGGCTACCTCAATGCAACTCTCGTAATTCCATATTTCCATTTTCATAGCATATGGAGAGATCCAAGGTAGGTTTTAGCACAATGAGTATATGGCTCACACTTTTCTTGCCATATATATACATATATTTTTGGCTGGTGATTCACTAGTAATCTTGTCTTTCAGAACAAGTAAATTGTTCTGCACTTTCAGTAATGCAAGTTGATATTACTTCCTTTCATGGAATATCTGATGCCTCATTTTGTTAATGTTTGATGTAGTAATTTTAGTGAGATATATGATGAAGAGTTCTTTATGAAGACCCTAGAAAACGATGTTCGGATAGTCACAAAGATTCCAGGGTACATAATGGAGCGGTTTGACTACAATATGAGCAATGTTTACAACTTCAGGATAAAAGCATGGTCATCTATAAAGTATTACAGTGAAAAGGTTCTTCCAAAGCTGCTTGAAGAGAAGTAAGTTTATGTTTATTTTCCCGTGTAATCTGGACTGTACTTAATAGTTTTCTTGTAGGTACTGTACTAAATATCCAAATATAAATTAGATTGATATTACTCTATACATACAGGTTCAAAATGGGTGTTGTCTTTGTCTCCATGCGGTAGCATTGGCCTTGCAATTTGTATTTCTTCAATATATGTTTGTAGTTTTCGTACAGAGCAGGGATTAGGTGACAAAAATCCTTTTAAAGCTACGCAGAGGATATTTCTCTGATGTAGAAGTATGTTGATTTGTTAATATACCTCTCTATGATCATACAAATAGAATACTGTGTTCCAAATACGATTTATGAATGGCTGCACAAATCTGATTGTAGATGATGGCTTTATATGCTTATGTTTTAATTACAAAAGAACTGGTTGTGGTGGAGGATATTATCAACCTTTTGGCTAGTTCTGTCCTAGTTAAAGGTGCTAACGGAGTCGGAGATATTAAAGAATGCTGTAAAATGCACCACTGCTTATTTTAACTCTTTTGCATCTGAATTGATAATGGATAGATATTAGACTTCCATGCAAAATTTCACAATGCATTTGATACTGTCACTTACTATTCCCAATTTATATTGGCTTCATCAAAAACTATTTTGTGTTAATCAATTGGCTGTGACAAAAACAGGATGGTTCGGATTTCTCCTTTTGCGAATCGGCTTTCATTTGATGCTCCACCAGCAGTACAACGACTACGATGCTTGGCGAACTATCAGGCTCTGAGGTTCTCAAATCCCATATTGACTTTAGGTGAAACTTTAGTTTCAAGAATGAAAGAACGCAGTGCAAATAATAGCGGAAAATATATATCAGTGCATCTACGCTTTGAGGAGGTAGGTTAGGAAGGCATACTACATTCATTTAACTAGAGCATTCAGGAAAAAAATAAACGCTTACTATTTTTTTGAAGGATATGGTTGCTTTTTCTTGTTGTGTGTACGATGGGGGAGGGCAAGAAAAATTAGATATGGATGCTGCTAGGGAAAGAGGTTGGAGGGGAAAATTTACTAAGCCTGGTCGAGTCATCCGTCCTGGGGCCAACCGCTTAAATGGCAAATGTCCACTAACACCTCTTGAGGTACTGTCATGTAACTTTTTATCTTATGGTTCACCACTTTCTCTTTAATTTTTTGCATGCCGATTTTCATCTTCACTAAGGGCTAAGAGTGCCTTAATATGATCTGGTATGTGAGATGTTTGTTTCAAACCCTGAAGGAGATGGCGATTTTAATGGTAATTCTCGTACATATCAGGGTTGATCATTAACACCATTCCATAATTATGTGACACCACGCCTCTGTGGTTGTGAATCGGATACTATGTTCAAGTTTCAATGGGAAATGAATTTCCTCTATGAGTTGTACACATTACGGGCTACAACTTTTCGTTCTTCGAAAAAAGGTGTGATGGTGATTCCAGGGGAAGAGGGGGGAGGGGGCTATGGGCCATTCTAAGTTTTGGAAACATAATATTTTTTGCATGCATATTCTTCATCCCGAAAAATATACAACAAATTTCATGTGTAAATACTAAATATAGGGGAAAGAATATTTGGCTGCCCTTGCCATTTCGTTTTTTGGGACCCTCAGATCCTGCCTCCGCCCGTGGCATTGTCTTCCATTACCCAACTCTTTTGGGTCAAAATGTCATGACAGATTTGAATGTCGTAAAAGGCATGACTAATCGTTGACATGTTGATGTTTTACCTGCAGGTCGGTTTGATGCTCAGAGGGATGGGCTTTGACAGAAGTACTAATATATATTTAGCAGCAGGAAGAATCTATGACTCTGAGAGACATATGGCTCCTTTATTGGATATGTTCCCTTTACTCCAAACGAAAGAGATGCTAGCATCTCAAGAGGAACTATCTCCATTTCAGGTTCAGATCAAGAGCTGTATTTTCCTTTTCTTTTCTTGGAATTGATCAAGAAATACTTATTCTCCTCATGTGATCTTTCTTCTCTTCTCATTTCAACTTTCTTCTCGTTCTTAAGCTATTTTATCTTGACTTAAGCTACTCATTTTCAGAATTACTCATCTAGAATGGCTGCCATAGACTACACTGTTTGCCTTCACAGTGAAGTGTTTGTCACAACTCAAGGAGGGAACTTTCCCCATTTCCTTTTGGGACATAGGAGATACTTGTATGGTGGACACTCAAGAACAATTAGGCCGGACAAAAGGAAGTTGGCGGTGATATTCGATAATCCAAATATTGGGTAAGATATTACCTTTCTAAAATGGTTTCTATTCTTCGGTTACCGTTGCAGTTATGTTTCAGGTTCTGGTTTTGCCATTCCTTATGTATTCCATTGTGGCTATAATCTTTCCCAGATGGAAAACCTTCAAAAGGCAAATGCTAAATATGCGGTCGCATAGCGATTCCAAGGGTATTGAAGTCAAGAGACCAAATGATTCCATATATTCAGTTCCCTGCCCAGATTGCATGTGCAGGATGAACATCACAGAGAATCCAAAATCTCTTACCTCATCCATGATATGATTCTTTTACGGTAACACCGACGTACACGAGTGGCTCTTAACCCCATATCTTGATTGTGATTCTTTTATTTTTTGCCCTCATCTTGGAGAGTCCAGTGGATGAAGTCCTATGCTTGGGATGTTGGATATTTTGAGAAGAAAATGTGATTCTTTCCCGGGTATCGAGACTGTCTTTTTGTTCAACGATGCCCGAAGAGAATGCACCGTTTCCTGGAGAGGAGGAGCTACCGATCCGATCCGATCCAGACATGAATCGTGCAGGTTTCTTGGTCGATTGATGGAACTTCTGCCTTGGGATATGCCGCCATTCCTGCTTGTACCTGTACATTAGTGTGATTAGTTGTACGAGGAGATAGGAAGACATGAGATTAGTATGCGCAGGCGATGGAAATTCCCCTTTATTTGTGGCTGTTGTCTTCTTTTATCTGCTCGGTTCAAACTAACCTCTGGTGCTTGGATGAGGAATTTAATTTATTCATATTGCACAGAATTGTGACATATTTGATCATCTGGTTGTCTTTGGTTTCTTGTACCTTCAAACGGTATATGCAACACTGTAGAAGAAGATTTACTAGGCACCAGGGGTAACTGAATTTTGTTCATCTGGTGAAGAGTTATTTGAAAGCTAGGATAAATTCCTGCACAATTATTTTAGATATAGATAATACACTTTCATGGCTTTGTACCATAATTGAAACCATCCTTATAAAGTTTATAAATATGAGATCAAATGTAAATTAAATTATACCAGATAGGGATTAACTAGATCCAGTGATGTCCAAAAACCCAACAAGATCAAGATTCCGACTTGACTGATCCTACTACTACATTAAGTGAAAAAATGAAAAATCAGACAAAAAAAATCCAGTTGATGTGTTCAGTTGAAAAACTCAAAAAGGAAAAGAGAATAAAAGAATTAAAGGCAGAAGGTGAAGCTGCACAACATCATAGTCAGGACATTACTATGCACCAGAGCAGTGAAATCACTAGAGCACTCCATTTTGAGATGGAGAATCAGACAGAGGATAAACTGGAAGCTTGGACAGAAACTATAAACACCATCTTACAGCAAGAAGGATCAGAGTTGATCCAACCCCCAGAAGCAGGTAACCTATGGGCGCTAGTTAAGGCACTGAGGATACAAACTGAATACAATGATAAACAAATGATCGAAAGAATTGAACAGATGGATCAGATTGCACTAGGCAAATATATTGAACATATAAACAGCTCCAGCTCAGTGATAAACAAAAATTCAACCTCAAGAAGATGAGAATTGTCTCATTCAACGTTAGAGGTCTGGTTCTACCTTCAAAAAATTCTTCTACTCGCCAACTAGTAAGGAATTAGGATGTGGAATTGCAATGTCTCGAGGAAACGAAAATAGAAAGGATGAACACTAAAAAGGTAAAGGGAATCTGGCCAGACGATGAATTTGATTGGGAATGCATGGACTCCAATGGAAGCTCAGGGGGCTTATTAACAGTATGGAAAAAAGCCTCTTTCCAGTCAACTGTATCTTGGAAAATAGGAGCACTTGGTATTCAAGGACTATGGGGAGAAGAGAAAACAGAAATATATGTGGTGAACATTTCTGGTCCGAAAATTGATAGGCTAAAAAAACTTCTGTGGCAGGAATTGAAGATAAAATATGAACAGAACTCAAGGATATGCTAGTGCTTCATGAGGGACTTCAATGCGGTCAAGTATACTGAAGAACGCAACAGCAATGCTAGACCAACAACAAGTGAGATGTATGGCTTTAATTTGTTCATAAGTCAGCTGCAGCTAATAGATCTACCTCTACAGCGAAGGTCATTTACATACTACAATAGCCAAGGATTTTGCAGTAGTAGGTTAGACAGATTTCTGTTATGTGAAAGATGGATGCAACAATGGCCAGATTTATATCAGTATGCACTGGACAGGATGGTCTCCGACCGCTGCCCCATATTGCTTAATTAGAGGCAATAAACTGGGGACCAAAAAACTCTCACTCTATCAATGGATGGCAAGAAGTGAAAAATTTAAAAGAATTTGTAGCTACCACTTGTTATAATATCAAGTTCACGGGAGACAAAGGTTATGTACTACACAATAAATTACGGGAGTTGAGAAAAATACTATCAACCTGGAACCGTGAGGTTTATGGAAATACTAATAGAAAAATTGAGAAACTGAGGAATGATCTACGAACATCTGATATGAAGGCTGAACTAGGGCCATTGACAGAGCAAGAAAAAGGAAGCAAAAATCAAATATGGCTATCCCTGCAGGAAGCCTTATCAGCGCAGGAAAGCTTACTGTTCCAGATAAGGGAGGGAGACAACAATACATCCTATCTTCACCATAGACTGAAAAAAAGTAGATGCAGAAATAACATTCGTGGCATGGTTATCAACAACAGCTGGACAGAAGATGTACAAGAGCCAAGAGGTCAAAAATGGAATTAAGGAACACTTTGAGAAACAGTATGCATCGGAAAATTAGAATACACCAAGATTGCTTATACCCTCTATGTTGAAAGTAAATGAGGTATATAATGAGGAACTCACTGAGGAATTCATAGAGGAGGAAATCAAGACAGCTACTTGGCAATGCTCAGCTAATAAAAGTTTGGGCTTAGACGAATTTAACTTCTACTTCATCCAACACAATTGGGAGGCCTTGAAAGGTGACATCATCAGCTTTGTGCAAGAGTTTCACAGAACAGGGAGAATTGCATTTGGATTAGTCTCTACTGCTATCGTCCTGGTGCCAAAGAATCAGAATCCAATCTCTCTAGATGAGTATTGGCCAATATCCCTTGTTGGCTGCTGTTACAAAATCTTAAGCAAAATTCTTGCAGCCCGTTTTAGCAGAATACTAGGGAAAGTCAAATATCCAAACCAAACAGGTTTTATGAAGAATAGACAAATACTGGATGGAATACTCATTGCGAATGAGATACTGCATACATATAAACGAAACAAATAACCACTTCTGTTGTTCAAGGTGGACTTCAGAAAAGTGTTTGATACGGTGGATTGGTCTTTCGTGCTGGATATGCTACAGACAGTTGGATTTTCTGAAAAATGGAGGACTTGGATGCGAGAATGCATAACTTCTCCAAGAGCAACAGTACTTATAAATGGCAGCAGCTTAGGAGAATTCAAGTTACAGAGAGGCCTGAGGCAAGGAGACCCACTATCCCTTCTGTTGTTTCTGTTAGCAGTTGAAGGCTTAGGATCCATGTTACAGATAGCTCCTGATTCAAAATTATTGACAGGAGCTACAGTTGGGGGAATTAAGATGTCTCATTTGTAATATGCAGATGACACCCTTATTCTTCTAGAGGGCACAAAGCAGAACCTGTCGGCCATAAAAGGAATTCTGATGGGCTTTGAGATGATCTCAGGATTGCAGATCAACTTTATAAAGAGTGAACTACTTTGCTTAAATCTGGCAGATGATACACTGCAAGAATATGCAGAGCAGAATACATGAGATGTCAAACAGGAAAGTTACCATTTCTTTATCTGGGACTTCCGATTGGAGACAATCCAGGAAGGCAATGAATGTGGGATCAACTGATACAAACAATGAAACAAAAACTGGATAGCTGGGACAACAGAGTCCTATCTCTTGCTCGGAGGGTCACAATAGTTAAATCTATATTATCCAGCATGACATTATACTACCTCTCCCTATTCCAAGCTCCAGTACAAGTGATGAAGGAAATCAACAGCATGATATCCCAATTTTTATGGAGAAACGGCTCTAGCAGGAGAAACTCAATACATTGGGTCAAATAGACAGACATGGTGCTGGAAAAAAGAAGGGTGCACTGGGAATTAAAGACGTGAGTGATATGAACCGAGCCCTACTTGCGAAATGGACATGAGACTAATGAAAGATCAAGCCTCACTTTGGGTCAGAGTCATCACTAGAAAATATTTATCTAATACAGATCACATAGCAGATAACTAGCTGCTAACACTACCAGACCATTGCTAAAAAATATGGCAGGATATCTAGACGCAGTCAACCAATGCCGCTTGGTTTAATGCTAACATACAGCTGGTGGTAAAGTCAGGTAATCAGACCCTATTTTGGTGATCAAGATGGTGTGAGGACGGTCCACCAACAATACTTTTTGATGAACTGTATAGTTTAGCACTGGATAAGGACATGGTGCTTGCTTAGTCAGGATGTAGAAGCTGATCAGATCGGAGAAAACCTGCAGATTATTCGTAGACCTCTTAGAGTGTGGGAAAAGAGAAGCTGACACATCTCCTAGCAATTTCACAAAAACTAAACCTAGAGGAGGAAGATGAGGATTTATGGTGCTGGAAACTGGAATCAACAGGCACCTACTCTGTCTCGTCAGCCTACAAATACATACAAGCAGTAAAGGAACCGCCAACAGCTGACAGAAAATATCTCAGTAAAGCATGGAACAAGTTAGTGCCAAAGCTAGTTCAACTCTTCATTTGGAGGCTATTGCAAAATAGAAATCCAACAGTGGACAACTTGGAAAAGAGAGGAATCAATCTGGATGAAACAGCAAAACGATGTGTGTGGTGTGCTACAAATACAGAAACTTCAATCCACTTATTCCTCACCTGTGATCATGCTTCGGAAATTTGGGACAAAATCTCAACATGGCTACACATTCAAAAACGGACAGGTACATCTCTTACTAACCATCTGGCTCAATTTTTGCAGAACTATCAGGAGAAAAGAGGGAAGCAGATGGGACTTATGATATGGAGTGCAGCACTGTGGTTCTTGTGGAAGGAGAGAAACTGCGTACGTTTTGACTCAGAAGGCAAGGAAGATGTCTTTGCAATTACGAGAATGTCAATTTGGCATTGGATCAAAGCAAGCAAAATACTCAACCCAACTATCACATTATCAGAATGGTCACAGAGTCCAGCAACCATAATCAACTCCTAAACTACATAGTCCTGACATTGTTCTGTAGCGAGTATCTCTGATGTAGATATTTATAGCAGCAGCGAGAACTGTTTTCATATTCGATAGGGAAGATACATCCGTGAGAGGGTTTGTATCAAATTATGTACATATTTTCAGGTTGTTAATGCAATTTATTTATAAAAAAACGAGCCAAACCTTGTGAGAGACCACATTAACATTCCTTATCCATATCAAAAATTTATTTCCGAATACATCAGGAATATTTTGGAGCATATGTCGTGCATGGGATGGGATGACTTGCCTCTAACGGCATGAGAAATAGTCCAAAACCTCATATCTGCAACAATTTAGTTGCATGACCAATATTCTTCAAGTTATTATGATGGATCCTACACATGTTATGGTATAGAAAACAGGGAACCATACTCTTCCATCTGTATCCACGTATCGATTCCAGATCTTCTATATATTGCGGGTTGCTCATATGGATCCTATACTTGATGCGATACAGAAAAAGAATACTTGACAATATAAGCGCTATCACCCCTCACGCAAAATATCGAAATAAGCCTCGCTGCTATCATCACTATCTGTAGCTCTAGGTGCTCCAAATGCGCTCCAATCCAAGAGATTTTAATAGTTGAATCATGTATGTTGTCGGGGCCAATATCCGTATTGTCGAACCGATGCATATACGAACAGGTATCGCTCACAGTCCACGGCTGATCGATACCTAATTCAATCACTGGATCCCCATTTATTCGGAGTTCCAAAATCATTGACACATTTTGTAGAGTGATCGTACACTCTTCAAATGACATCCGGAATGTGTGGGTATGGGTAGAGGTCAGCAAATGGACGAGTCAGGTTGACCCGCCCTGTTTTATACAGGTTGGCGGGCTGAAATTTAAAATCCAACCTACATATTTTATAAATGCAGGTCAGACCAAACTAGCTTGTTTACAAAACGGGCTAGGCCAACCCGACCTTCAAAACAAATGGGGTGACTCCCAACTTGCATGGATTTTGATGCGTCAACCTGTTTGGCATGTTTTTATTATTTTTTATTATTATTAACTTACTTTAAAAAAATTAACATAAATATAAAATAAAATTAATTGCCTAAAATGATGCATTAAAAATAATTTGTAGAACAACTAAAAATAAATTGTAGACGCAAAGATTAGGAGAAAATGGAGAGAAACATCTGACGAGTCGATGGATTTTGTTTGTTTGAGTTTTGACTTAATTAGTTTTTATTAGATTATATTATAAAATTTTAAAAAAAATAAAAAAATAAAAACAGTTTGGACGGGCCAACCTGTTAACCTGCCGTACTGGGAATCTCAATCCAGTCTGGCCCGTTATTAAATACAGGCTAGCCTGACCCATTTTTTAAACGGGTCAGGCCAACCCAAACTTGCATTTTATGCGGGGAGGTTGGGGTTGGACTTGTTTGACCCGCCCTGTTTGTTGACCTCTAGGTGTGGGGATGTCAACTATCAATCAAGTACCAACACAGTTATAAAATGTAATCTTCACTAGTCTCTAGCTGATGAGAGGTTATTCTCTCCTAGACTGTGAAAGATTTCCGAAACGTTGCATAAAGATCCATCTCCGGTGAAAACTCGAAGATATGCATCCGTCAGAAGTTTTTGTTTAGGTTATCTTTCGGTAGGTGAAGAAGTTAATCGACGTGTTTAAGAGCCTTGAAGTCGGCTCTTGGTTTTTTGGAGGCTGATTTGTAAATAATTTACAAATTGATGTAATTAATATTTGCATTGCTAAAAAATGCAGTTGTAATATGTTGATCAATCTGGATGAGACAGCTATGTTATGCCTCATAATCCAGTTCTGATGATGTACTCTCTAACTCGACTATGCAATTGTAGACAACGAAGTTATCAGGATGTTCGGGGGTGAATACAGAATCAGTTTGTTCTCTACCCAATATAACTCGAGTAATTTTGTGTTTCTCCATTGCCTTAAGGTAGGATGGATGAAATGACGGCCGGCTACTGGAGTATTATGTGATAAAAAAGTCTCTTTCAAGTTAAAGGGAAAATTTTATAGAGCGCTCATAAGACCGACGATGCTCTACGGGTTAAAGTGTTGGGCTATGAGTCTCTCACATGCGCAGAAATTTGAAGTGACAGAGATGCGGATGCTAAGGTGGATGTGTGGTCACACAAGATTAGACAAAATTCCAAATGGGGTCTTTAAAGATACACTAGGTGTCACACATGTAAGTGCCAAACTCAGGGAGGAAAGATTGTGATGGTTTGGACATGTACGCAGAACGAGTTTGGACGAGCCGGTCAGAAGAGTCGATGGATTACAAGTCGAGGGGCGACAAGAGAGGGGGAGACCTAAGAGGACATGGAATGAGAAGATTCGGTTAGATCTAGTAGGATTAAACCTCTCCTAGGACATAGCCTCTGATAGGACGAGTTTGAGATGTCATATTACGGTAAAAGATAAATAAGACTACATAGAGTAGTTATTTGCTTATTGAGATCTTGACTTATAGGAATAAGTGGGACATACTAGTGGATAAGTTGTATGTAATTGTATTTCATCATTTAAGCGGAGAATGCAGTTATTTAATTTGTTTGTTATTTGTGTAGGCATTTATTTTGTCGGTATGTATGTAGTGCATGATTGGGGTAAGTAGTTATTTCAGTTATATTTGTTTCGGCTTTATTACTATTATTATTTTTTTAAAATTTTTTTGAGGTGTGGGTCTGCATTGAAACAATCTTCTCATCCTGTTGACGGGTGAGAGTATGATTGCGTACATCCTACCCTCCCCAGACCTTGCCTAAAGGCGTAATTTACTGGATATGTTTGATTTGGTTTGGTTTAATTCTGTGTTTTTCCATATCCCGAGAATGAGGAAGATGTAGATCGGACTTTGACTTTGACTTTGACTTTGACAATAACTCATATTGTATTTTAAACAAAAATTATACCATAAACAAAAACATAAAAAGTAATGTAAATATAAAAAATAATAAATACATTTGACTAAAAAACTTAAATACCAATTAACAATTATAAAAGATTATAAAAATATCTATTGTTTGGTACTGCTCAGACCTTCCTTCTCCAACTGCCTAGCTCCTTGAAATAAGAATAAGGTGATTTTTTTCTCGATACGAGTAAAGAAATGACGGGACATAAAATTTGTTTTTGTCCCAATTTCAGTAAAAATGATTTAAAGCACTATTTGAATTTATGATGTGTGTGAGACCTGCAAATTGGCCACTGCACCGCCTAATTGGCAGTGTGGTGATGCGGTGTGGATATTGCCGCATCGCAGTACCGGCGGTGCACTATCGATTTTGCTTTTATTTACTTATTTTTTAATGTATTCAGTCAATAGGGAAGTGTCACGTCACTTCTCCATTGTACTGTTCACCTTCTTCTCCGGCGGTGCTCGCCGCATCACCGTCGAAGAAGATGACCTTTAATTTTTTTTTTCAATTTTTTTACCTGTTGAGCTCCTTAACGTCAGAGCGTTCAGATCTGGCCGAGTTTCGCCACCCGGGTGTTCCAGATCTGGTTCCGTCGCCCGTCCACCGCCTCCTGGCGAAGCCCTCCGTCCACCGCCCTCCAAACCAGGAAGAGAAGGTGAGTTCCACCACCGCCGGAGCCCTCCTTCCACCACCGTCAGAGACAGGAAGAGAAGGTGAGTTCCCAATTTCCCGATGCGCCGCACCGGGAAACCGGAGCACCGGGCAGTGAAATTTTCCGGCGGTGGGCAAGTGTAGAATGTACATGTGTGCATGAAATGGGTGCTTTATAGT
>JAOYMZ010000012.1:826329-840658 GCA_025802335.1 Pinguicula primuliflora
CTGGATAGCTTTTATCTCTTCCAATACATCTGGAGATACTAATACCATCAATCTTTGAAAGTCCCAAGCCCCTGCAGATGTAACAAAATCCCCTGTAAGTGCATGCAGATCAATAACAGTAAGAGGTAATAGTGAATGATCTCGTAAAAGTCTACTTGAAGGTATCCATGAATCCGTCCAGAAATGACAGATCCTGCCATTCCCTAGTTCCCATGTTGATCCTGCTCGTAAGAATGGCCAGATTTGTCCATTGCAAAGAGGTGATCCTCGAAAATAAGGAAATTCTAGAGTAAGATCCATTGTGTGAAGTTAATACTTCGCCAGAAAAATGGATTTCCAAAGCTTTGGCCGAGACGAGATGAGATCCCATGCCAATTTCAATAGCAATGCTACATTCGCAGTCCAAGTCCACCCCTATTCTTTGGTTGACAAACCTAACTCCATGCAACCCTGTTGTTTGTTCTGTCTCCTAAATTCCCCCCCCCCTCCCCCAAAGAAACCGTCTTTGGATACGATCCAGGTCTGCACGGATGGAATTAGGAAGCAATGTTGATTGCATAAGATAGGAAGGCAAACTACCTAATATAGTTTTGTATAATGTGCTACGACCAGCCATAGAAATTTGTTTCGCATTCCAGGAGTTTGCTCGATCTTTAACTCTTGTAATCAACTTATCACAATGTCTTCTACGAATGGAACCTGTATGAATTGTAGTCCCTAAGTATTCACCAAAGGAGTCAACTAGCTGAACATCCAGAATTTCACAAATCACTTGAGCCTCTCTCCCTTGAATTTTCTGAGAAATCAGAACACTCGATTTAGCTGGATTAGACTGAAGACCTGAGAAATATGCAAATGACTGCAATGCTTCCCTAAAAATACTGGCTTGATCCTCTGTTGCTTCACCAAACATGACTAAGTCATCAGCAAATATGATATGAGATAATGGAAAGCATTGATCTCCGAAGAGGATAAGTTTCCAGCATGATTGTGCAACCAGAACATTAATGTACTGAGTCAACCTCTCCATACATAATACAAAAAGGTACGGTGATATAGGGTCACCCTGTCGAACACCCCGCTAAGGTTGAAAACTTGCACCCAACTCACCATTCCCAACCACCTGCAGAGAGCTGCTCGAAATTGAGTCCATTATAAGTTCAATCAGCTCATGTGGAAACCCAGCCTCATACATAGTTTCACGGATAAAACCCCACCGAATTGCATCAAATGCTTTCGCAAGATCCACTTTCAGTGCCATCCATCTTGTACCTCTTTTACTAGACTCAATCTCATGAATAGCTTCTTTAACCACTACAATATTATCAACAAAATTTCTGCCCCGAATAAAACTAGTTTGAGTAGGAAGAATAAGTTCGGCATAACCTCACGCATTCTGTTCGCAATAATCTTAGTAACTATTTTTATGCAGACATTAATCAATGTAAGAGGTCGAAAATGTGCTGCCTATGTAGGAGGCCTAACCTTGGGAATAAGAACAATCAATCCTTTATTTATAGAAGGATCCAGCAGACCAGTATCAAAGACATCCTGTATCATTGTGGTTAAGGAATCAACAACTACCTCCAAGCTATGCTGAAAAAAACTTGGATTAAGACCATCCGGACCAGCAGCTTTCTGAGAACCCATAGCAAAAGTTACACTACATATTTCCTCTATTGATAACTTCATCCTTAAAAGTTCAAGTGAAGGTCCGGACATAGTTGAAAACCCTGTACCAGGTAATCTGCCAACAAGTTCAATTAAAGGAGCCTGATATAACCTTTGGAAATAAGAGGTGATCTCCTGCGCAATCTGTATAGGATCAGTGGACCAATCACCAGAAGAGAGTTGGAGTTTTAAAACTTTGCTTAGTTGCTTCTTCGGTCGATGGAAAGAATGAAAACCTCGAGTATTACTATCCCCATGTACTGCCCAGAAGGCCTTGCAATTCTGTGTTTTTAGATCAAATTCCTGAGATGGAACTTGTTCAAGCTGCTGCCTTAAGAAAGCTTCTAACTTGACTATACCCTGATGTAATTCTGACTGATTTAGATTTTGAATGCCTTCTGGTCTACCAAGAAGCCTCCTTTTTCTCTTATGTAGATCCCCGGAAATTGTCTTCCATGCTTCAATCTGACCTTGAAAAATAAAACAGCAGCTTGAAAATTCTGATTTTTCTTCCATGTTTTAGCAAACCAGGCATCCCATTGCGGATGCAACTCCCAACAAGTCAAGTAGCACTGAGAAGATCTCCTTATGGACTGTACGTGGGACTTCTCAAGAGAAGTAATCAATGCACTATAATCAGAGGACAAACGAGCTGTATGTCTTACTGAAATGCGATCAAAATAAAATTTTGCTAGCTCATTAAGCAAAACTCGATCCAGCCTTTCCAAACATAAACCCCGCTTCCATGTATATTGTTGGCCTGTGTATCTAGCATTGTTGATTCCTAAGAAAAGACCTAAAATGAGTACAACCATTAGATGGTCTGCCCCTATCTTCTCACTTGCATCAGTGATAGCATTAAAGTCACCCATTAAAATTCATGGTGTTGAAATATTATCAGCCAACAATTGAAGAGAATCCCACAACTGCCTCCGTATTCCAGCTTGAGGACTAGCATAGACAAAGGTACGTAGGAAGGACATAGACTCCTGGATAGAAATCTGTGTATGAAGAAATTGCCAATTATTCTGAAGAATAGTAACTTTAACACCAGCACGCCATAATATCCACAGCCCACCCGAAAAACCAACAGCTTCAATGCGGTGACAGAAAGGGAAATTCATAGCTCGTACAAGAGCATCCGCAGACTGGCCGCTTATACGAGGCTCCAACAACATAGCCACATCAATCCTATATAAGGAAGCAAAGAAATCAAAAGTAGCAGTAGTTACAGAATTGGCAATGCCTTGACAATTCCAACACAATATATTAATCGACATTAAATAAAATTATAAAAGAAACTTCCCTTTTTGATAGAGGAGGATCAGTGTTGTCCTTCATCAGCTTGCATTGCATATCCAAGATGCAAAGAAGGATTATTACCTCTGTTCGAGAAGTAGGTCGCCTAGGCCGCTTAGGGACCGCCTAAGTGCTAGTATATTGCCCTCCGCCTTGCCCGAATTACCGCTTAGACCGCTTAAAAGCCCGCTTAGGTGGGCGACTAGCTCGCTTAGGTGCTAAACAGGCCCTGGCCGCCCAGGGTCTGCCTAACGCTTTCTCAAACACTAATTATTACTAGGTAGAGCATCCATCACATCCACCTCAGTGACATCCATTGTCAAAGAAGCATTTGGTTGTCCCTGGAACTTCATTCTCCCCTGCTTCCCCACATAAAATCCCACATGTGGATCATAGTCCGGCGGTATAAGATCAGACCACTAGGGCTTTACCCTCTTGCTGATGACTTCTAGGTGAGTTAGGATGGGGAATGGCAATAGAAGTGTGATTTTCATGTGGACCATTTGCTGGAACATTGGGGAGAACTGATGTTGAACTTACTTGAATAGCGGGGGGTAGAATATCAGATGAACTTGTATTCTGAGTACTAGAACCATCCATATTAGCACTAATGACAATGTCTGATGATCTATTCTGCATAGAGCTAGAAATATGCTGACTTCTGATCCCCTCAGATGTTACTTTATTAGACCTGGGCAAATTCAATGTTGTTTCCTGATTATTCCTTTTGCTCCCTATTGACTTAGTTGACTGACTTTTATGAGGCCGTGGTGCATTGTGCTTATTAGGTTGACTGCTACCTGTAAAAACTGGAAAATCAACATTATAGGAGAAAATTTCAGGATTAGAAGATGTACCAGTAGCTGCTTGTTTAACTGAGAAAGGACTTGCACCATCAACAACATTATCCCCGAGAGCACGAAATCTAGAAGACGTTTGTAAGGTTGGTCCTCTGTTCCTCATATCTGGCTGGCCCCCACCTAGAGCTGAATTAGAGCTCCCCATAATACTATTCTGTCCCGGATTACGACACCCCCTCTTCTCAGCTAATATCCAAGGTCCATGCTCAGTCAGTGAACGTTCTGTACTATTAGTATTCCTGAGATTTACCTCCTGATGCTCTACTCCCATTCGATGTCCTTCAGCTATGTCAACCTGAGGAGCGGTCATCCTTGTACCTCATGATACGTACAGGACTCCTTATCATGCCCATAACGCCCACACCCGTAGCAAATATTAATCAAATCCTCATACTGAACTGCATAAGCCGTATCATCAATAATCAGATAAGGAGTAAGGGACTTATCTATATAAATTTGAAACACTAAACATTCTAACATAATTAATATTTTATTAATTTTTTAATGGGATCATAAATTTCTGATCCGATGTAATTTACCATTTTTCAAATGACTTGGGCTGTCACAATGCAAAAATGATAGCTACACATAATAGTTTAAAGAGGGGTTGACCTAATGACATGGGAATGATAATTGACTCATAGATCATGGAATCCCATTAATGACATTAGCTATCAAAAAAAGTGTTGTTGTGTTTTTTTTAAATGAATGCACGTTTTTACTTATAAAAATCAAACAAATCTGCAATTCTACATATGAATCACGTTTTCAAATAAGATCAAAATTTGTTATATATTAATATATAATAAATTGAATAGAAAATAAAGAATGGAATAGTAATTAAAATATTAAATAGATAAAATAAATAAAAATAGATTGGTTTTAGATTCTCATGTCGAATATATTGCGTTAAAATTTTATTTTGTCACTCGTAACACGCTGTTTAATGCTAGGGTTAAGTTTGTTACTCTTAAAATGCGTATTTATTAAGGTTAATGTTATTGTGTAATGCTACATACACACGTAGTCGCCATAATATTAATTTTCATCTTTAAATAAAGTTTAGCATTTAGTATTTATAGAATTTGAATTTATTATATAGGATTTTAGTTTTTTAGCAGCATAGCCGCCGTAATATTAATTATCATCTTTAAATTAAATTTAACATTTAGTATTTATAGTCAAAAAGGATTGCTCTAGTGGTCATGGGAGTGACAATTGTACTCACACGTTACGGGTTCAAATCCCCTCAGCGACATTACCTATAAAAAACATTTAATATTTATAGAATTTGAGTTTATTATTTAAGGTTTTATTTTTTCGGCGACGTAGCCGCCATAATATTAATTGTCAATTTTAAATAACGTTTAGCATTTAATATTTATAGAATTTAGGTTCCTCATTTAGAGTTTTAATTTTTCGGCGGCGAAACCACTGTAATATTAATTATTATTTTTAAATAAAATTTAATATTTATATTTTATAAAGTTTGAATTCATCATTTATGATTTTAATTTTTTGGCGTCACCATAAAATTTAATTGTCATTTAATAATACATTTTTTTAAAGGTAAAAATGTTTTTAACTTATAAAAATGCATATATTTTTTTAGGTACATAGAATTAATGAGTACCTAGCTAAAAAAAACGTGTACCCTAGCATCTCTCGTCACAATATAAACAAAACCGGAAGGCTGCAAACTAAATGCTGTCATTTATACATCATTGATTTTCATAACTCCAGTATCTGTTTATTTTCTGACAATGGAATGAAAATTCAATTGCTAGTTACTCAAGGGTAGGGACGAACGACTGAGGGCTGGTCATTCTTGACAGAGACTGCCAGCTGGGCTTAGATCCCATAAAGCATAGAACTTCAATTACGCCAATTCAAAGTTCGGTTTGTCGGGTACGCGGTTTGAATCTTACCGGAGAGAGAAGTTGAAGGCAATGTGTTGACAATTGATTTGTTTTGGTCGAATTGTTATGCTGATTGTATTTAGTTCGCGCAATTGATTCGTGTTTTTTCATTCATTCCTGCTTCGGTCTGATGATAGATACGGATGGGGTATACTTTGGAAATGAATTTTTCAATGTTAATGTTGTTCATGGGATTTGCTTAACTTTTCGTTGTTGCATTTGTCTGCATTGCTGGGAAGCGAACTCTAGGCTTCTTACGATATAAAGGCATCGGCCAAGAAAGTTCAATGGTGGATTCACAATTTTGTCGTTGGTATGAAAAATGGCTCTGTGTGAACTCGTTGCTTGAATCTTGAGAAGTCTGTTTGTACTTCGAACTTTCTGTTCATCTTGTTGCTTTTGAATCACTGGCATTTGATTTCGGCTCTAATAGCAAGATATATGTTTTTTTCTCCCTTTACCATAAGATGTGAGATTAGCTTGCTTCTTTATTAGAACAGATTATCTGGCAAAGGCTCTTTGGAACCTATACAGTCGTGTATAGTTGGTTCTAAACACATTATTATACGCACATCTGTCACATAGCTTGTATCTTGAATAAATTCCATACTTTACTCTGGTTTTTCTGAACTCTTTCCTCTTTTTTGTTTTTAAATTCAGCTAATATAATAAAGGATGAAGAAAATTCAGTTGGATTATCAATAAAAAGACCAAAAAGAAAGAGCCGAATTCTTGTTTTTCAGTGACTTAATCGGATCATTGTGCAATTTTCAAGTTTATTTTGGACACAGTGATGTCAACTTTTGAAACTATGTCAAAGTCTATCCAAGGGTGGGTAACATTGGCTTTTGATATTACATCTGCTCGTTCTATCGTTTTTGGAGTGCCGATCAAAGGTACCACATCCTCCCTGGGCACGATTATGATGTATATCTACAATTTTACCTTTTCCCTATATGAGATTTGTTTTCTGTTCAATATTTTGTAGGTCATCTGCTTGTTGAGGGTCTTCTTCTAGTTGTGATTCTAGTCCTTCTATCTCAAAAAAGTTACAAGCCACCTAAAAGACCGTTAACAAAGAAGGTATAATGCTATACTTCATTTCATCTGTTTTCATCTCGATCTATGTCATTAGTTGCAGGCCAACCACAGCCATGTATAATGATTTTTTCAGCCATATGCATACCATTTATAATTCTTCTCAGTTTAGCTTCTTCTCCTCCAATTTGTTTGCTACAAATATTATGATTAAGGTTCATTGACGGTATTAGGAAGTAGATGAGTTGTGTGATGACTGGGTCCCCGAACCCCTCATTCCTTCTATTACTGAAGATATGAAACATGATCCTCCGATATTGGAAAGGTGAATCTTTGTAAACTGGTCCATTTTCTATTTTGATATTTGTATTCAGGGTTATGCAGTTCACTTTTAGGTTTCTGTTAACATCGTGGGTCACATTTTTCAGTGCAGCTGGACCCCATACTATCGTCAATGGCAATGATGTAGTGAACTTCACATCAGCAAATTACCTCGGACTTCTTGGGCATGAAAAGCTACAAGTGAGATGAATGTTTCTGATATAGTTTAATATGCTAAATAGTTTGCAAGTGCTAACATTGTTGAAAACAGGACTCATGCACTAAAGCACTGGAGAAATATGGTGTTGGTTCTTGTGGTCCTCGTGGATTTTATGGGACAATTGGTATTATCTTACTTGGCATATGTCCTAGAATTCTTTTTAACTGTTGGCATTACAGTGTAAAACTTTTTTATGCAGATGTTCACCTTGATTGTGAGGCCAGAATAGCAAAATTTCTCGGAACTCCTGATTCTATTCTGTATTCCTATGGTTTTTCCACAATGTTTAGTACAATTCCAGCATTTTGTAAGAAGGGTGATGTTGTTATTGTGTGAGTTTCATTTCTTTCATTCTTTTTTCTTTGTCACGCTCACGCCATGTTAGCAAGTATATATATGAATGGTTCTTGGAATTTTTCTGGCATTACAACTTAATATTTGAATGGAAGTTATTTAAATTTGAATATAAACGATCATACGGATGGATTAACAAACAAATGTTTATGCTATTATTTGTTGGAAGCTTTAGGTTTGTAATATTGTGTAAATAGTGGTACGATGGTGGAAATATACTCTTGTTACGTATAACTCCATAATTCTGTAAGCTTGGTTTAGCCTTTATCCAAGCGTACTTTGTAGGTTGATATTTGTTGGGTGGATTCTTGTCGTTGTAATGGCGTCCTTTGATTTTCCGTCACCATGGTTATGGTTTTACGTAGTAACCTTTGGTAGCATGTGTGATTCTGAGAAGCAAGATAACTTGAAAGTGTTGCCTAACATAAATATGTTGTTTCTCGAAATGGATGTAATTTTCTGCATCTATTACTGTTCGTTGAGCATGTGATTGACGTTTAACATCACAGATAATTATTTTGACTCTTTTTCCCCTCTGTTTCTTTTTATAAACATGATCGATTGATGGAAACTTCTCTTATAGAGATGAGGGTGTCCACTGGGGAATACAAAATGGCCTTCACCTTTCCAGGAGTACGATTATTTATTTCAAGCATAATGATATGAAATCTCTACGGAGTACTCTAGAAAGCATTACACATGACAACAAACGAGCTAAGAAGGTCAGGCGCTATATCATTGTCGAAGCTGTCTATCAGGTATATCTTCTTCTTAATCGCTACAATACTTCGGTTTCCCTTTGCTTTCGTGTTTTTCTACGTTATTGTTGAATATGTAAATCACGTAATGCTGACTGACGGAGGTTGCGATGTCAATTCAGCATGCCAAGATATGCAAGCTCCTCTAATTCTGTGAAATAAATTACTTCGTATTTTAGTTATTTGCTGGATACTGTAAAAATTGATCTGAGTCGATCTTCTGCTGTTTCAGAATTCTGGGCAAATAGCTCCGCTTGATGAGATAACAGAGCTGAAGGAGAAGTATCGGTTCCGTGTGATCTTAGATGAAAGTAATTCAATCGGAGTTCTCGGAAATTCTGGTAGAGGTCTAACTGAACATTTCAATGTTCCAGTAAGTTCCTACGTCTTTTTTTACCTTTTTTGTTAGTCTTGTTATTCTGTATAACCTTCTTTCTTTGTTTCATTTGATGGATAGATTGAGAAAGTCGATATTGTCACTGCTATGATGGGACACGCATTGGCAACTGAAGGTGGTTTCTGCACCGGAAGTGCTCGAGTGATTGATCATCAGGTATGCCTGCTAGGTAAATTGCATATGTATTTGTTTAATAGATGATACACGAACAATTGCTGCTTCTCTAATACCTCTGCTATGCTTCTCATGGCAGCGTCTCAGTAGTTCTGGTTATGTATTTTCTGCTTCTCTGCCTCCATATCTTGCGAGTTCCGCAATCACTGCAATTGATATCTTGGAAGAAAACCCATGTCTTATCTCAAAATTAAAGAAGAACATTGCCATTCTCAGAAAAGGTGTTTCTTCTACTACCCGTTCCCGTATAATTTGGCTATCATCATCCAGTTATGCTTCTACCTATGTCATAATCCTCAAAATATTCTTAGAATTTTATATCTGAAAACGTGCAACATTTCAGGTTTATCAGATGCCCGGGGCCTCGAACTAGCAAGTGATCCAGAGTCGCCCTTAATTTACCTCAAGCTTAAGAAGTCCACAGGATCCATCAAGGGTGATCTTCAGATTCTTGAAGATATTGCTAACCATGTAAGTGTAGACTCCACTTTTAAGCATGATATCTTGTGCTCACTTTAAAGGGTCTCCATCGTGGCGGAAAAAGCATAGACTAATTCCGACAGAGCTAAAAAACTCACAATTGCAGTTGTTGAAGGAACACTCTGTCTTCGTTGCAACTTCAAAACGATCAACAGTAGACAAATGCAAGTTGCCTGTTGGCATTAGGCTCTTTGTCTCTGCTGCTCATACAGAATCCGATCTGGAGAAAGCTTATGAATCGTTTAAGAAAGTTACTGCGCTTCAATTGCCCTGCCAATAATCACTTTTGGATGATTTCTACTGCAAATGATGAAGGGCTTTGAAGTAACTCCAGCAGCAAGGACTTTGATTATATACAACCAACCTAATCTTGATTATGCTACTTGGTTGTTTCTGCACAGAACGAACAAGTATGAGATTTTGGCTGATTACAGGCTTCTTTTAGATCTTACTCTTTCATGGTGCTTCAGGTGTAGTTAAAACGGAAGAATCCTTGTTTCATCAAGTAGGAAATCTTTACAGTTTTTTTCAGGTGCCGAACTTATCGTGCCGAACGGGAACCTTGTACTGCTGAAATCTTTTCTTTGTTGTTGAAATGAGCATAAAAATATGATCTTTCTATATTATGTAATTTTTACCTATTCATCCAAAGGGTTTTCAGGTTCAAGTGCAAAATAAGCGACACATGTTTTATTATTAAAATTAAAACATATGACTTATTTTTTTACTGGCGGTAAACGAATCGAGCTCGAACGAATCGATAATTTTCGAACTCGGTTCGCGAGCTTAACAAACGAGTTGTAACGAACGAGCTGAGTGAACCAAACTCTCGAGCTTGTTCGCGAATAGACTCGCGAACGAACTCGAAAACAATAGGTATCTTTTTAATTTTCTTGTTTTTTTTAAATATATATATTAAATAATATAATATTATTATATTAATGTTCGCGACGAACAAGCTCAAGCTCGTTAAACCTGCTTGTGAACACAAGTTTGAACTCAAGCTCGAACTCATTAAATTTACCAAACCGGATGAACGAACGAACTTAAATATGAATACAGTCCTATTTTTGACCAAAGAATTCCTAAAATGGTATGAATTCCTGATAAAGCTTCGGGTCTGGACGGGTTTCCTGCTGGCTTTT
Organism: Pinguicula primuliflora; assembly: GCA_025802335.1. NCBI lineage: Eukaryota > Viridiplantae > Streptophyta > Magnoliopsida > Lamiales > Lentibulariaceae > Pinguicula > Pinguicula primuliflora. The sequence continues at coordinate 836,966 of JAOYMZ010000012.1, forward strand.
ATCAGTATAATTGGAGCACCTTATCTCATTCTATCATATCATTCGCCAAGGCTACCTTTTGTACGGGAGTGCTTGATCATAGGATCAACGTTGGTATGATTACTTTGACCCCTAAAGTTGATCAGCCAGAACGTTTTGAGCATTTCAGGCCGATCACTCTTCTCAATATTAATGCCAAATTGATCACCAAGATTGCTGCAAATCGGCTCAAGATGGTTATGCCCCAATTAATTGATTCATCTCAGACCAGTTTTCTTAAGGGCCGACAAATCTCTGAAAGTATTATCGCAGCTCAGGAGGCAATACATACCTTGAGGAATTGCAGAGGTAAAGTGGCATTCATGGCGATAAAGATTGATCTTGCTAAAGCTTTTGACCGACTCCGATGGGAGTTCATACAGGATACTTTAGAAGACGCGAAGATCCCACCTCTTCTAAGCAGGGTGATCATGTCAGCTCTCCGTACAAACTCTCTTCAAATAACCTGGAATGGTGAGCGGGGGCAGTTATTTGAACCTTCTACTGGGGTGAGACAGGGCGATCCAGTCTCGCCGTATTTATTTATTCTCTGTATGGAGAGACTCTCGCAACTCATTCAGAAATCTGTACAAGAAGAGATGTGGAAACCTCTGGTATTTGGGAGACGTAAGTTCTCACTCTCGCACTTGATGTATGCTGATGATATCATATTATTCGCGGAAGCATCTGTGGAGCAAGCTCGCCATATTCGAGTGATCCTTGAGCTGTTTGGGCAGTTTTCTGGTCTCAAGATTAACCACAGTAAATCTGAATTATATTTCTCCAGGAATACAAGCACGGAGGTGGCTGACCGAATCAGTGAAGTGCTTAACATCCCTCGAGTCAGCAACCTGAGTAAGTATTTGGGAGTCCCCTTTACTGTTAACGACAGCCCTTCAGTCCTTCATCAAGATATCATCGGTAAGGTCAGAAAGACACTTCAGAAATGGAATCCGCGGCTGATCTCCCTAGTTGGCAGACTTACGTTATGCAAATCGATATTGAATGCTCTACCAGTTTATCGAATGCAGACTGATGCGATCCCCAAAGTAGTGTGCCGGAAGATTGATCGTCTTATATCTAATTTCCTATGGGGAGGCAGTCTTCAGGACACCAAGCAGTCACTTATTCGCTGGGATGTCTGTTGTAGCCCGAAGAAAGTAGGAGGGTTGGGTCTTCGGAAAGCTGAGGATATGAATTTGGTTCTGATGTTGAAACTGACATGGGATCTTATAACTGGGGCCTCTAAACCATGGATGGAGATTCTGGAAGCAAAATACAATTTTTCTCGAGCTGGTCTTCCATTGTTCTCGCCAAATAGGTCCCATGGGTCGAAATTATGGAATGTCCTCAACCGAATGCTCCCTGTTTGTCGCCAATGCATTGCCTGGTGTATTGGCAATGGTGAATCTATTCATTTCTGGACTGACTGCTGGACATATCTCAAGTTGTCTCTATATCCTTTTGCTCAACTGCCTCTTCTTGACTCCGATTTAAATTTAACTGTCTCAAACTTTGTGTTAGCGACAGGTTCTTGGGATATTGCAAAGTTAGCTGCCAGGCTCCCCCCAGAAGTTACTGATGCTATCCTCACCCTTATTCCCCCGTCACCAGATGCTGGTCCTGATTATATCTGTTGGAAATGGACTACTTCTGGGAAATATACTAACTCCTCTTCCTTTGAGTTTTTATTTAGTGCAGGCTGGCCGAAGGAGGACCCCATCTGGATGATTCTTTGGCGTATGCCAGTTCAGGAGAGTGTAAAGCTTTTCATCTGGAAGGCTATGAAGGGAATCCTGTGGACGAATGCTGAAAGGTTTCGTCGCAAGCTGTCCCCATCCCCCTCCTGTCACCTTTGCAGTGCCCCTGAGACGATTCTTCATGTCCTTAGAGATTGTTACAGGGCTAAAACTGTTTGGAGGAGCTTGCAGAAGTCCTTTCATTCCTCATTCTTGAGCCTTTCTGATGCACAAGAGTGGCTAGCATCCAATCTATTACTACCATTTCATAGTTCTGGTTGGTCTCTCTGTTTTATAATCACTTGTTGGGTCCTTTGGCAATGCAGGAATGGTGAAATATTCCAAGGTAAGACAGTAATGGAAGAAGGTTGTGTCTATCATATTTGATCAACCATACAAGCTACAAGACAGGCTTTTCATCATGATGAAAGAATTAAGTCTCCGCTCTTAGAAATACAATCGTTTTCAGCCTCCCCTTCGGCTGCACGACATCAGAGACTCAGTTTGTATACTGATGCAGCTGTAGATCGGCATAATAGCAGAGCAGCGGCTGCTGGTTATTTCCAATCTGCGCAGGGATCTTGGAAGCTTGGTTTTAGTGTCTATCTTGGGCGGTGCCCGCCTTTACTTGCAGAACTGTGGGGTATTTGGCATGGACTAAATCTTGCAGCCCTGAATGATTATGAGAACATACACTTGTTTTCAGACTGTCTGGAGGCACTACTGTTGATTAATGGTAAGGAGGAAGTGCAAAATAATGGTTTGCCCATTTTGAAAGCTATCAAAAAACTCTTGAGGAAGATTCCCAATGTTGAGTTAGCATACATTCCGAGAGATGAAAATGTCCAGGCTGATATCATGGCCAAAGATGCTCTTCATCAAGATGATTTCCAGTTGAGAATTTGGCGGTGTAAGTCTCCTCACAGGATCCCTAACTCGTCTGGCCGAATCAATGTAGGTGGTGCAGACAATCCCAGTGCAGCTAGCTATGTTTCTAGTTGGCATCAAGTGCAGTTGAATCCTCCATTCCCTTTACTGCCTTCAAAATGTTTTTTGTTTAAGCTACCTTGATCTCTTATGTCTTGTTTTATGTGTTTTATCGTGTTTATGAACTCCCCATGTATTCAAAAAAAAAAAAAAATGGTATGAATTCCTTTCGTAGACCTAACCCGGTGCACTAAAAATGCCGGGTACAAGTATTTTCGTAAAACTTTTCCCTCCGCCAAAAACATCACCACCGAGTCACTCACAATTCACGAAGAAGGGCGATGGAAACGCCGAATGAAATCGAGCCCTACCTGGCGGGATTTTTGATTAGGCATCACTTGGAGCAACTGGGTCATATCATTCTCTCCGTTAATCCTCGCAGTCACTATCCTCTGCACGTTGAGTAAGTTTTGCCACCTTGTTTCTATTTCTCTGGCTTCTTCTATTGAATTGAAACGCCCGGGTTTGGCTCGAATGTCGTATTCCCTATTAACCAACGTATTGTTTGATTTTATCTATTGCTCAACAGTTTTGCTGAACTGATGGATGACAACCCACATTTGGCGGAGCTCGTATTCTCAAAGCCCACGGAGTATCTGCCCCGTTTTGATGATTCGGTTGTCTGGGCACAGGTTTCCTCCTGGCGAACCTTACTTTTAAGTTTTTATGCACAAATCCAACTTTCGGCATCTGTGGTTCATCACCCTTAGGCTAAAAGGAGTAGAATTCAAATGGTGTGTGTTTTACATGGATGTGAAAATTTTGAATTTTATGGGTAAAACACTTCATCCAGTGATGATGAAGCTTATACTTTTCTTGTGTGAATTGGGTGCCTAGAAAGTGATATTTGATGACTTCAAGGAAAGGGAAAATGCTAGTGTGAAGACCCATGTACATGTACGAGTTAATGCCTGTGGTTCTCCTCTTGAATGCCCTGGTTAGTCTCCTT
>JAOYMZ010000012.1:870355-891812 GCA_025802335.1 Pinguicula primuliflora
GTATACCAAAGGATTGTCAAAGAAATGTATTCTCGACTCAGGTAAAGGAATAAGACTAAAGGTCATGAGGTAAGAACATTATTTTTACATGTGTTAATGTGTTCTTCATTTCCTATTCAATAACTATGGTGATATGCATGTTTTATTGATTCTAGTTGTTCTATGAATGGATATTACAATGTAATATATTGATATGGGATCATATGCACGTTGAGTTTTCGTGATAGATTCATAGTCCTTGCTTGAGTGGTTTGAGCAAGTAGGACTTGTTGGATCTATCGATAAGTACTGTTGAAGATTACTCTTCACATACATGGGGGTAGAGAGCCACATTTAACATTTTAGTATATTACTTTTCCTCTACTCGAAAAAATGTTTTAAGCGATATGTGGGATTGTTAGTTTATGGTGTATTGTTTCTTCGAAATTTCTTATTTCGTGATATTATTGATGAATGCATTTGTCTAATTCCTAGTCATTCCATGCGTGGTTATCACATTGCGATGTATTATTTTTGTTTGGAATCTAATGCAATTATCTTTATTGATTACTATTGATTGATTCATAACCCATGCATGGGTGGTTCTATTGAGTGAAACTGAATGGATTTGTGGATGAACAATCACTGCGGTAATAAGTTCAATTCTAGTCATGCCTGATGAGGATAAGAGAACTATGATTCTCCTCATTTGTTGGGGCAGGGTACTGGTGATAATTCCCATGCGTGGATAGTATGATCATTTTGCGGGGTGGATTTGGAGTTGACTGAGAATGGGTATAGTTGGCCCTTCCACGCATGGGATAAATGGACATGAGCTATATCTGCATTCTCCCTAATTGAGGGGCTGAAGACGGATCTAGACAGGTACTAATTCGAACCTAGCCGAGGGAAAGTGAAAGAGTAGGGAAATGCATAGTTGACTCTCCCATGCGTGGGGTAGAGAGATATGACCTACAATGGCGATTCTTCTCACACGAGGGATAGAAGTTTGAATGCCCAACAAAGGTTTATGCCTTGTCGAAAAAGTGTTGAGAATGGAGAATTCGGCAGCCAGCTCTCCCCATACGAGTGGGTAGAGAGCTATGAGAAGCATTGTGAATTCTCCCCACTGAGGGATAGATGACGAAAATAGACGACTCTTCCCATGTGTGGGATAGAGAGTTGCAGGACACCTTTTAGTTCTGCCGAAGATTGGGGAGTAAAGGATCATAGTAGCTAACTCTCCCATGCATGGGGTAGAAACTCATGTGCTACTTAAGGGTTCTTCCCATCTGTGGGGGGCAGAAGACCATGTGGATGTGACAGAGGATGAGCTCTAGGCTCTTAATGACTCCCTCCTGTATATGTGTGTGTGTGAGTCACCTTAGTGAATGTGCAGGTTGGCCACCTTCTATGAAAGATGTAGTTTATCTTTTTAGAGCATTCACGAAATAAATGACATGCACATGGGTTGGAAAATAAACGCGCAAGTGATAGTATCGCAGAGTCTGTACATCTATTTGTTGTACATGTGATGGGAGAATAGTGACCCGAGCTCAAATGAGTTCAAGACTTAGTTTACTCATGAGTTCAAGATATAGTTCACTCACTCACTAGGCCAGTATTGTAGTCCAACTTCACAACTTGTAAATTCAAATCGACAGATATTGACATTTAAGTATATGACTCTTCCTTTGCTCAAGGAAAATGTTTTTCTAGTCATTTGTGGGGGACTGTTGGGATAATGACTTGAAAAGGGTTAAATTCCTCTTGTACCGTGAACCAAAATTTATTATCATTTGGATATAATTTTAGGTCCAACTTCTATGACTTAGTTAAGATGACATTTTGTGAGTTAATATCTTGAGAACATTCAGATCCATTATAGTTTGAGTTGTCATGGAATATACATGGGTCATGTCTAGGATTCTGGATAGACAAAGATTAACCAACACAATTCTTCATCTTCATGTGGCATTTATTCCCTCAAGCAAAGATTTACAGGTGTGTGTCTCCACCTTCTAATGGCGGAGCGCACGTGTATTCAGAAGTGAATGTGATAACCTTCGGGAGTGACCAACATGCCAAAATTGCTTCTAAGACAGTACGTGCGTCCACGACATAGTTTGAACGTGGAAATCGATAAGCCTTTGTTCTAGATAATTTGCAATATATTCCAACAGAGGATACCAGTAAGGAGGTGATGGCAAACATCAACCGAGAAGAATTGCAGAATCACACATCAACCAAGAAGAATTACACAAGAAATACAAGAAAAATAGATGGCCACCCAAATCGAAAAGAATTGCATAATCGCAGACAACAAATGCAGTGTAAGTGTGTTAGTTGAAGAACATGATGTATCAGAAAGCTACAAAAACAACGTTATAGATTTTATGAGAAGATAAGGGAAAAGATTGCATACGAATCAAGATTGTGAAGAATTGAGAAAATTGGAGCTCGACAGAGACACTGCGAAAATTGAGAAAAGTGAGCAAGTAATACGGTAAAAACAAAAACTAAACATATGGGTTCACCTGAATTCAGGATGAGGACGCAGCGGAGGTATGACAGAGGCATGGTGGAAATACAGATTCGACTCTGGGACTTCAAAACTCAATCTGCACCCACTATCTGAAAGGGTTATCACTCACAGAATGTGATTTGCTTCCACTTTCCCATCGAGATTTGGAGCCGAAACGTGGCCAGTGGTGTAAGCCACATGGGGAAGAAAGTGAAAAATGCTAAATAATGTAATGTTCACACTTATTATTTTTTTCGATATAATATGAGGCTTTGTTTTTGATAGCTTATGTTTTTGGAGAGGACTTTTGAATGTGTAAAGATAATTATGTCATATTTGAACTTCGAATTAATTTCAAAATCGCAACCGAGAAAAGCCCTTCAAAAGCTTACTCTCACATAACTTATGACTTTTAAGACTTTTTCTGACTTTTTTGTAGATAAGCCAAAGCTGAGTAATCAAACACTCCAAAAACAGCTTATATTGTGGAAAATGGAAAAGGAGGTGTGGAAAAGCTCTCGCAAACACTACCTGAGTGACAAATGTCAGTTTTACAGGCAAAGACCATTTCACAATTCTACCACGTGGATCAGAAGGTAGCGAGCTTTCACTGACGACTTTGTTTCGGTCCAAGATCCGCACATTGTGCGCTTCGGAGTTCTCTGTAGCCCTTGCGAAAACAATTTGATGTTCACATATTGAGATTCCTTAGAATCAACACGAACAATGCTGAAAGATGATATGGGGAGTGAAAATTTATGCAGAAAAAGCACACTAACACATTTGGCAGCATACCATAGGTTATGGATTGACCCTACAATTAATGGTCATCAAATAATGCATTGTCATGTGTTTTTCTTACTTTTTTCCTGTCCATATTTTCACTCTCATTATTATCATTTTCCAACAATGCTAGGCTTGGAATCATACATCATGAGTGTTGATCTTATGATCAGCTAATGTGTGGTGAGTTTTTAAATTTTGTGCACATTTTTTTATAGTAGCCGTTGGATGATATGTTTAGGATTTTCAACCAAAAACTAGACTAATTGGCTCCCGATCTCTCTTCTCGGCCCTAGGTTTACCACCTCCACAAAAATTAAACGCAATTCTTCTCACAGAGATTGGCAATTCGTAGTATTCAAAGACAGGATAAGCATTTATCTGAATATTTCTGCTTGCATAGTTTTAATTGTTGCTATAGTTTCTCAACTGCGTCTCGGTTAGTCGGCCTTGCTTTGGTTAAATCTTATTCTGATTTTCGGGTCAAATTTTCATGTTACTGCTTTATGTAATATGGCACAATCAGAATGGAGTTCGCGTGGGACGAAATAACTGGGACAAATTTTTGTTTGTTTTATATCAGGTATCACACAAACCAACAAAATGGATATTTCAATCCATTTCGAGCCAATAACATTAACAATTGACAGAGCCCGTATCTATCTACTATTCATATGTATACAATGTATTGAACGGTAAATTTTAAGCAATTAGGCCTTCCAAATCAAATTAACACAAAATTCATGGCTATTGCACAGAACATAACAATAGATTAAACAAAACCTGCGGTTGCATCTTCATAGGACGGGAGACACAAATCATGCATCGAGAAATATGGGTTGTTTCAGCGTCTTCAAAAAGTTAATGTCATTCAACTGAGAAGGAGAAAGGATGCTGAGGGTTTCGACTGGTTGAAGTGTCGGCGCCAGAGGGATTCAACGGATCAGAGGGGCAGCGGCTATGCTGAAACTTAGAGATTCAGACAGATGTTCTATTAGGGTCCGTTTACTGCACACTTATGGACACCCGTTTGATTTTGATTACGAGCGTTATCTGTATCATCATCAAATGTAGTAAACACCTTTTCATATTTGATTTTGATTGAGTTAGTTAAGATTTCGCGTGTTTACTTTGAAATTGATTACGATGGATTAAACAATTAAATGATGGTCAAATGACCGAAATATCCATGATTTCAAAACGTTCGCTATCAACATTGAATCCCTATCAAAACAAGTAAACAAAGATTAACACCAAAGGAAACTTAAGAACCACAAGTTCAAACGACCAAACAACTACAACAAAAAAATACAAGTTCAAACAACCAAACAACTACCACAATAGCCAAACACCAACAAAGTTCATACATTTGAACCTCTTCATAGGCAGATCAAAACGAATTTAATAAAGTCATCATGTTTAAACAACTCATTTTGGCTTCGAATATTTACCCAACACTTCATCATTGATTCGATCAACCGGATAAGTGAGCCACTCCTCGCGTACTTCATCATCAAGTATCTCCCACATTCATCGAGAAGGCTCATTATGCACGAGGTGAGAAACAATGGCAGTCCTTGTCCATATATTTAACTGTGTGTATGACCTTAATTCATCCATCAAACATTGGGCAATGTCTAATAATGGGGCAGAAGGTGCAGGAGTGTAAGATACACCATATTTAAAACTTGGATAATTAAGTAGTCAAATAAATTATTTTAATTAATTATCAATATTAGCTGGGACAAATCAAGAGTGGGCCCAACACAATATCTAGTAGTTGGACCCGCGTTGGGCCCACTAGAATATGTAGGACTTTATAATTAATTTCACTGGGCCATATTTCAACCAAACATACTTAGTTTAGGTTTCTGGTGACATTATTTTATACATGCATTTTTAATTTTGGCCATTAGGATTGTCCGTTGACGGAATTGGGCACATCGTTAGAAAGCTTATACATAGGATCATAAGCTCCATGTTTAGTTTTTAGTCGTCGGAATTTTCTAAAACCCTATTTAGGACTACTTAACCCAAGGGGAAATGTGAACCCTCCGTTAAACGGTGATAACGTCGTCGGAATATCACCAAAATTTGAACATATTCAATTCTATGCATAAACTTTCTAAAGATGTGCCAATTTCGTCAACGGGCAACCCTAGTGGCCAGAATTGAAAATCATGTATAAAATCTTGTCTAAAATCCTATCACCGAATCCTGCACCAACATATAAATACATTAAATTTGATAATTAGTTAGTATTGACTTGAGTTTTTTTTACGCCGCCGAAACCAGAATCTATAACCGGTTCTTCGTTAATCATACTTCGAGAACAGCCATTGCGAAGTAGACAATCAAAATTACTATTCTTGATTACAATGAGAGATTCTGATTACCATTAAGAGAACTAAACCATCGTTATGATACTAAGACATTTTGTACACGCTTGGTTTGATTAACAATGAAAAAACAATTTTCAGTGTGCCAGAACCAATGAACCACACCAATGCCATCATTAGTGACTAATGGTGACAATCTGAAAATGTGAAGATCAGTACACTAGGATGCAACGTGAATAGATGAACTTAGTGTTTGGATCTGCAAGATTACGAAGAGAGAAAAAAAAGAGTAAATGTGCAAGAACCAATGAAATATATAATAGAGTAGTTCCATCCAGTAAATGAATACCTCCAATGATGGGGAATCGACAAACTCACCTTGTTCACAAGCAAGTTAACCTGCTCTTTGTACATCTCCTTTAGATCGACTATGTCGTTACGAAGTTCTTCCAACTGCAAAAAGGTATCAAATTATCAGCAACTAACCAAAAGTTTAAGAAATGCACAGATTAACACAAACTACGAAATAGTGTTCTGGTAATTTTTTTAGTTCTGATCTTCAGGAGAAGATAGAACCAGAATACTTATAAAAATGCATCTCAAACTTGTTCAAGACAAGGCTAATATACAGAGGTCAAGTACATTTATTTTGAGCATTTAGAAGTTGGGGGCTGCTTCTTAATTTCAAAGATACAGAAACATATCACGCAACTATTCTTGTTAAGCCGTAAATGTTATTAGGTCAAAAAGTTTCAATTGTTTTTAACAAACATGAGCATATATATATGTATATATATATATATTTAGCATGTACCTCTTCATCACGTTCCCCCATCAATTCAAGTGCAGCAGAGTGCCTCCGTCTCAGTGCTTCTAGTTCTGCTCGTATTCCTGGTAGTGTAGCAGCTTCAGTTCGTAACTTTTCACACTGCATCACACATAATCAATCCAATGTCATATTGCACCGGTTATAGAGTCAGGAAGCACTTTGAAAAATTCCTTCATCATGTAAACAGTTTTGAGGAAATGTCTCCTGATAGTTCATTGGCCGAATGCTAATCTCTATTTGATATACACCTTACTACCTAACTGAAACGAAAAGTTCAGATGTCCTAATAAGAAATAAAGATTCGATGCACCCACCTCCGCGGTCATTTTAACAAGCTCCTCGGCAAGAGAATCACGAATGGATTCCATAGAAGCCTGTAATGGAGAAAGGGGAACAGTTACAAAAACTCTAAACAGGGTAGAAACAACTAGTGCATGCATAAGAATAGGGGGGAGTGTTACTCAACAAATTGAAACAAATGTGCATTTTCACCAAGTAAATGGATGTAGCCATTTCATACCAATCTAGATGCATAAGATGCAAGCTCTCCCTCCTTTTGACGAAGGGCAGCTTCAAAAGTGTTTGATGTCATGCTTTTTATATAATACGGACTCATCACAGCCTCACCCCCAGTCCGAAATTCATATGAGCTCTCAGATGGGTCCAAAGTTGATTGCAGGAAATAGCTTTCTTCCATGCTTGGTAAACTGCTCAGGCTTGACGTTTTACGAGTCAAATTACCTGGTCAAGGAGATTTTAAATGCAACTGCAGAAACTGAATTAGCAATTTATTAGATTACTATAATGATGAAACACCGTTTTCAGATGCAGTTGACTTCTGCCTTCCCAAGGGACTTGGATCAGGTGCAGCAGACGATTGAAGATGAACAGCCATTTCCTGGTCCAACCTAGCAGCTTTTTCCCGCTCTAGTTCCTGTTCAAGCACAATACTGTTTTTTAAAAAGACAATAGTATGAAATAAAATGACAAGGCCGGTCTCTTTACTACAATAGGATTAAAAATAAAAGAAAAATAAGCCAGAAAGAAAGACCCAAATTGAAGCGAAGTGGTTCTTAAAATGGCCGTCACTTTTTTCTAATGGCAGTTGGATTTTCTCAACTGTATTCAATTTAGTCGAAATCAAAGTAAAAAGTACGGGATGATTTAAATCTTAAGTACGAGCTTAGTTTACTTACCTGACAGGACCTAATGATAAGACATATTAATAAATTATTCACAACCGCAAAAAAAATGAAGCAACATTTATATCATCTAACGTTTGTTTTGCAACCTTATTACAATTCTGATTGTACTTGTAATCACATTTTTTAAAAAATGAGTGTTTTGCGCAGTACAAGTACCAACACTTGTTCTTATTTTTAGAATCTATACCTTCAAAAAAAATAAGAACATAACATGTTTTTTTCCTTCTCAAAAATAAGAATGACAATTTTAAAATTAGATAATTTAGAAAGGTATAATTACCCTTATTTTATCATTTATTAGTAAAAAAAATTATTTTAGTAATATATTGTTAATTTTATAATATATAATTAAAATTACATTTTAAATTTAAATACTTGCACAAAACATTACTACCAATCCGTAGAAGAAGGTGTGCGCAAATCGGGGCCTTAATTATTGTGCGATCTTCCACAAGAAAAAGTAAAAAATTAATTCACAACAAATCGGGGAAGCAGTTTGAAAAACAAAAGTGAACCTAAGAGTAAGAACTCTGGAAGTTAAAGATTCCAAAAATCCTCAAGAACACATGGACGATGAAGTCAATAAGCTACCTGTTGGAGTCGCTCTTGATGCAATCGCATTTCATGCAACTCTTCCTTGTGCTTTTTCCGAAGATCTCTGATTTCATTTTCAAGTTGCTTTGCATGATTTTCATGAGTCTCAGCTTCCTCCTTCAACGCAAGGTACTCCTGCCTATTTTCTCCTGCTCTTTGTCTCTCCTTTTCAAGAGATCTTGTGAGCTGTGTTTGCTCAGTTCGAAGGCATGAGATCTGGGCAAATGTCTTAGCATTAGGTACTTATACACATATCTTAATACAAAACAATCTATAAGAACGGGAAAAAAAGAAGGATACCTGAGCTTCAAGAACATTTATCCGAGATAGAGTTTGCGATAAACGTTCATTGATAGAGCGCTCCTTTTCCTCAGATGTTGCAGCTTTGGCCTCAGCTTCCTGCATGTTAAACAGGACTAACTTCAGATGCCATAGAAGGATGATAACAAGCAGCAAAGATGTTTTTATCCAGAACCTGAAGCCTCGAGTTCAGAGATCTTTCCACAGCAGCCCATGCTTCAGCTCTTCTGGCGGCTGTTTCCTGGCATCAATACTTACAAACTTGATATTCAGAACAGGCATGAAACAAAAATTAGCTGAAACCTTAAATAACACCCGAACCTGCATCGCTTCAATCTGCCTTAAAAGAGGCCGCGTAGACTCAGGAACTTGTGTTATTAACTCCTCGCACCTGCGCTCACTCGCCTACAGAGAAGAAGTTCTACATTAGATGCCAAACATCCAAACAAGTCTCGAGACAATAGACATAGCAGTCCCAAGCCAATGAACCAATCGTGATAAGCTTACTTGATATCGCCTCTGAAGATCCTCAATGTCCCTGCGATGCATATCTTCTCTAAAAATTGCCTGCACCACCAAAGATAAGGTCATTGTTAGTGTGCAGATACGGGCTACAAAGCTCAATCTTTCATTCAAAGATGACCTGCTGCTCCTTTCCACTGAGAGTCTGCCTTAACTCTTCAATTGTTTGGACCAGCATAGTTTCTCTATCCTCAACCTCTCTTAGACGACTTTCTAATTCTGTTCTAGCTTCAGTGTTAGCCCGTGCCTCAGCTAATGCTTCGGCTTCCTTAGCAGCATTCAGAGCATTAGTGTAGTATTCTTTTTGGGTTGTAATTTCTGCTTGGTGCTTTTCTACTGTCTCCTGAAGCAACTTTTCAGTTGCTGCCTTATCTTTTTTTAGGCTATCTACTTTATTCTCTTCAACCTGGAATTCAGAAATCAATTCCAATAACAACTAGGTGACAAATGCAGCAAAGTATCGCATGCAATATATGACAGCATAAGATTAGCAGTAAATATCACATAAAATAAGATTAAATGCAAAGGAGCATGCATCATAAAGAATGTAGTGTGTAAAGTTGATCTACTAAGAAAAATACAGAACCTGCCTTTATCACCATGTACGATGGCTAAAACTGGCGATCACCAAAACAATAATAAAAGAAACAAATCGATGTAAGTAAATTGGAAATCTTTGAACAGTAGATCAAGGTAGCAAAATCTGCTTGAAGAAGCAAAATTAGCAGAAATCAACCTGAAGCTTTGTAAGAAATCCTTTCTTCTCTTCTTCAAGCTCTCTGATCTTCAAGAAAAGTAAAATGACAAAGCTTAATAGCTCATGTTAAAAATTCGCAAAACATGCCAATCTCAAAGATAAAGAAATTGTATATATGTACCTGCGCTCTCAACTTTCTTATATGAGACTCTTGAGCTGCTTGTTTTTTCGAGAGTTGTTCACCTATAGGCATGAGGAAAATTGATTTTAATATGTGGTGCAATCAACTCACTGAAAGATGTGTCAACTGACATAATATCAGACTAACTAAAGAGAGTGCTTTCTAATTAAATTTGTGCAATTACTTAAAGATACTTGAGTAGCAATGGAGGGATGGAGGGACAAGACCTATTAGCAGATAGAGATACCCCTCAGTTAGCTTAGCAAATATACTGGCACAGTAAGAGACTCTCCAATGTTTTTTCTAACACTCCATTTTCAAGTGAATTGATTGCTTTAACAATGCTCAGTTTGGCAGGTCCGAAATCGCATAAGTGGAAAGCTCATTGCGTCCCAAAGTAAACTATCCATCCAGTGCCAGTATTTCATAGAAGGTGCACATTTAATTTTGCCAGCTAAATCAGTCTAGTTAATATAGTTTACCGTGAGTTCACTAAAAGTGACGTCATTCAACAACACAATATTGTATAGCAGAATAATTTGAGTCGGTTCATATCACGGATTGATCAATAACTAATCAAACTGTATTCCCTGCTTTTATCGCTTTTCGCACCTTCGGCCATAACTTGAGTGATTATTTCATCCTTTTCCTTCAGAAGGGCTGCAGCATCACTCTTTTTGTTTTGTTCTCTACGAAGTGTATCCCTTTCCTTCGTGAGAGTGTAAAGCTGAAATATTTTCAAATTCTCAACTTGTCATAGTTCAAACTCACGTATAAATAAATCAGTAATTCAACATGAGGCAATAAAGGCATGTCAGGTTTCTGGCATGAAAATTTATGAATTTGTAAACAGTCTTATCATTTAAGCATGCAAACTGATCGCTTCCAATCAGGAAAGTAAAAATATAAGAAAGTGCCGATTAGTTTTTCTGCATGCTAGTCGTAGACATTATGGCATGGCAAATAATTCAGGCACTTAAACATTTCAGAATCATCAAAACATCGTTCACAGGAAGAAAAAAAACACCTCAAGAGGCAATTTGAATTTATTTCGAAAAAAAAAAGATTAGAAATAGTACCAGAAAAGCGTACCTTTCTCTCAAGTGTAGCAACCTTTTGATGATACTCTTCACGTAGAGACTCAACATCAACTTCAGTTGTTTTCCTCTGGAAAACGATAAACTCACTTAGTAATTCTAATGTTGCATTGCATCTGTGTATGTTAAGGTGTGAAACCACAGTCACAAGTTGAGCAAGTGCAGAACTGATTACAAACCTCACATCAATCCTTCATATCGGAAGCTTACAAGCAGAAGAGAAACTGATTCTCTTATCGGACAAGCTAAGTTTCTCAATTATTGTTTACATAAAGTTACTTTTCTGTGTTTGGTTTAGATACTTATGAAGAAAGTATCGTTAAAATTTGGTGGAGGTCAACAAAAAATAAATAAATAAAAATAACAATAATAATAATAAAATAATAAAGGTTGCATCTGAACTATATGATATAACCAATATAAAAATCACAACTCTAGCTGATACTATATCACCCATTCTTCATGGAAAAAATCGACTACAATTGCCGACATATTACAAAACAAAATAAAAAGAGAACTAGATTATCAACAAACATGAACTTCCTGGCTTTAAATCCGCCCGCCTTAGGGATAAGTACCAAAAGAAGGACTTAGCATTCAAAGAAAAATATGACTCAAATGTTTCATAGGTTTATTCTTGTTCTGAAACGGAAAAGAGAATAAAAGGTAATAATAGAAAGGAAGAAAAACAAAGCATTAGAGTGAGAATTCTCACCCGTAGATCATCTATCACAACTTTTAGCTGCTCATTTTCATTCATCAGCTTTGCAATTTCATCAGCCTTGGCCTGGTAAGAGTAACCAAATTAATAATATTTGATTTTACCCCTTCAAGGAAAGATAAAGGGAAAGACTAGTTATTAAGAACTTAAAAGGAAGGAATTGCAATCATAAATTACAACACACCATTTGAAACAGACTGAATAATTTAGAACAAAATAAACATGTCTCAAAATTCAGAGGAGCGAGGTCCGAAAATGGAGATAAAGAAATGAATCAAAGAACAGTATGGATAAGTTTCCATTTTTGAACTGCATCATTTGTACCGCTTTAGAGGATTAGTACCATTTTGATAACTAGCCTTTTCCTTTTACTCAATTAATTTTCGTTTAACAAGTAATATTATATATTAACTATGCGGCCATATCATCTTGTCAAAAAACTATTTTCTTACTTATGAAAATTTCATCTTTGGGGATGGTGAAACAAGATAATTTCTAGCTCCAAAAATAAGAAAACAAAAGTACCTGAGCTTGTCTGGCTGCTCCCTGCAATGCAGTTTCCATCATTTTCATTTCCTTCTTCACTTTCTCAAGTTCAGCCACAGAGTCGGCAGATGAGTTGCTTCCAGTACTCGACCGTTGTTCCCTTACATCACTGTCTTCCTCAAACTGCTGTTTTAGCTCCACCGATTTAGCAAAAGTACTAGTCAGAGGTGCAACCAGATCTGATGCTACTTCTGTAGCCTCTACATCATTATGTTGAAAAACAGGCAGCTTGTCGTCAGAAATATCTTTGTCATTGTCGCTCTCATGACAAATATCTGAAGTAGATACATCTTTGCTATCAGTCGAACCTCCAGGATGTTCCTCTGGGGCTTGAGGTGAAAAGAGTTCTTTCGTATCCTCCTTTTGGGTATTTTGTTTATCTAAGCTATCTGGCAAGCTATTAGCATCATCTATTACAGAGGCAGGACCATTGACTTCAATTTTACCCAAAGTACTTGTAGATTCTGGTTCTACTGGCTCTGATTCCATGGGGGATATATTTTTTGGCCTTTTATCTTGTTCAATCTTTACATCCGACTTTGGCTGTCCTGATTCCAATGAGGCTGGAGATGCCATTTCTAGTAGCTTCTCCTCCTCAAGACTGTTTATAGATTCTACTGGCTCAAAACCTTTTTGTTCAGATTCATCAACGAGAGCTAGGGGTGAAACCACTTCCACTCCACTCTCAGCAGCAGCAGCATTATGTTTTGGTACATCACCAAAATCTATAATTGCCTCTTCGGATGCTGTTTCTACCTCAGCACCATGTAATTTTTCGATTCCTTCTTCGTGTGGTGGAATTTGTTCACTTATTTCCGTTTTTGCTGAGTTGCCACTCTCGACTTGCTCATCAGTAACCGGAGATGAAGGCTTTGAGGATTTAGACTCTTCTGATGTTTCAACAGTCTCCCCACCTCTATGCCCCACAAATCCCATGATGGGGTCAAACAATGTCTTCCTGTCTGCTGCTGAAGGCCATAGTCCAGATGCTGCGAGGTAAATAATAAAAGTCAATATGGAGAACTGGCTATTCACTATTGTAGTCCGGTTAATATAGTCCACAATTAACAATAGACATTTGCATAAATATTATTGCAGTGAGCGCACTATTTGGAAGCATATCACAGACAAAGTTTCAGAAATCTGTTTGTAGTAAATTAGCACTCAGCATGACACATACTTTATTATGTCCTCGTAAGCCTAGACTACCCAACCCTTTACCTATTCTAAACAACTCAACCCCATAACCAACGGGAATCTACAATCATTCTCCAGTCCAAAGAGTATATCTAGACAGATCCACGTCGTAATGAAATTACACAGAAGAAGCCACAGAATAGATCATATCAACAAATACGAATCAGCGATCCCAATAATCTGGAAGAGTAGTACAACTCATACCTTCACTATCGCTAGCATCAGTATCAGATTTTCCTTCGAGGCCAAGGGCGTTGTCGAAGGTCTTCTCGATGTTCTTAACACTCTCACTCAGTTTATTCACGGCCCCCGTGAGATCAGGGAAGTTTCCAAGAGAAACCTTCCCACTAAACCACGCCATATCTCCAAATCAGGCAGTTTGATCTTGATCCATCCCTCTACGAATATTGTACTAGCTTCATTCCATAAAAGAAGCCTGCTACATCAATCAACAAACAAATCCACAACGAAATTCAGTCTTCAGCTAAATCTTTCAAGACGAAAAGAACACAAAATTCTCGTAATTCTGCAAGTAGCAAAAATCGCTTAAACAATGCAAAGCACGAAATTACATTGCGAGAATTCGGAAAGGAAAAAAGATGAAGAAGAAGAAACTCACTCGGAGAAGATCAGAAATGTGGAACTTGTAATTGTAACTGGGGACTTGAAATAACGATGATAAAAAAAATAAAAGATATCATTGGAAAGACTGTTTGATGCGGTGCCGGTACGACGTCGCTTTGCCACCCAGGAGGCGGAGATTAGATGCGCTCAGCAGAACAAAGTGGACATGACATGATGACTCAGCATCCTATTGTTTGTGGTTTTATTCATTAAGATTTAAGATGTTCTTTAATTCAAAAAAAATTTATTGTGGAGGAAGGGGGTCATTACCCCATAAAAAAGGTTCGGTAGTAAAGTTGTGTTTAGAGTTGCCGTCACATTATCAGTCAATTCTGTCTTATAAGTTAATTTGATAAAAATATATTTGTTACGTGAACGTACATCTTCTTTCTTATAAGGTGACTGATTCGAAAATACATTTTTTCAATCTGATAAAAAAATAAAGTGACTTATAAGTTTTTCATTTCAATTTTATCCATGCCTTTATATATCTACACGTCTTTATCTATCATGAGTATATTATTTTTATTGTTATTGTTAATATTTAAAATAATAACTATTTATTTAAACAAGGTGGAGGTTCCGTTAACATCTTAATATACATCAAATTTAACATTCATCTTCAATTCCGGCCACTAGCATCGCCCGTTGACGAAATTGATCACATCGCTAGAAAGCTTATACATAGAAGATCATAAGTCTAAGTTTTGGTGATGTTCCAACGACTTCATTGCTAGTAATTTCGTTTCACATTTTCTCATCGGCTTAAGTAGTCAATCCTAAATAGAGTTTTAAAAAAATCATCGTCTGAACTGGAACTAAACATGGAATTTATGATCTCCTAACGATGTGACCAATTCCATCAACAGACGATGCTAGTGACCGGAATTAAAAATTAGATTAACTTGATGTATAATAAAATGTATGGAACCACTCCCTTTAAACAATAATTTAGAATTAGTAAAGCTAAAAACATTTTTTATTTAAAAATCATTGTAATATAAAACATTATTAAAATACAATAACAATATAAAATAATGTCTTTTAAGTCATTTTACGAAAATCAGCCACCTTATCAGGTAAATTTGCAAAACAAGTCTAACAAAATCAGTCACCTCATAAGTCACTTTATCAGCCATCAATTATAATATGTGAGCAATTTATCAAATTGACTTATCAGTTATAAGTCAATTTATCAGTAACCACAGCCTAATTACTAAGGGCATATTCAACAAACGTTTTCCAGTCAATCGTAATTTGAGGATAAAAATAAATAATAAATTTGTACAGCATACAGTAAAAATCATAAGGCCAGTTCTCAGCCTCAGCCACAAAATATACTACTGGCCCAGAATATCAGATATTGACTTGCTGATTACTTGAGAAATCTCTTCCCTGCATGCAGATAAAAAGTAAAAAAAATGCATGGATTTCCGATAATATGAGCATTATCAACTGAATTTAAATGATATGTTGACGCGTTCTGTGTTACCTGCCAGGCTTGAACAGGAGATACCGGTACGTGAACCACTGGTGGAAAACATTTCTTATGTTAGCCGGTGAATAAAAGCTACAAGTATTCGTGGATAGATGTAACATGGAGACTGAAAAGGGATTAATTTATAAAGGAGGGTAATGCAGTTTTTGTCTATTACGAAAAGAATAGATGATAGATCCACTGTGACTTACAGAAGAGAACAGTAGTCCGATGAGCTCAAACAGTCCGGGAATGAGGGGAAGTTTATCGATCGCCTGTCAAGAAATAATAACACAGAAAACAAAGTTGAAGCAAGCACGAATGATAAACCCTTATCAATGAAAAGCAGCTGTGAATATGTTCATTATGTATTCAGATGAGTACTGCAGACAGGTATGTGGGGAAGAGACCTTGCCACACACTGGCTGGCAGGGATATCATGTTTAGCAGTGAATATGAGTTACCGTCAGAAGATTTATTGTTGCCCAGAGTGCCACAATGCTGGTGAACCCTAAACCAATGACGGCCACACGGTCTTCAGATTTATCCCACTAGGCCAAACGAGTTCAACAAAATGTACGATTGGCATAAATAATAGCAACAGAGCTCTGGATCAGCATAGCGAAAAGATAGAGTATGTATGCATTGATTGATGCATTGGGTTGAGGGGTGAGGTATGATTGTGTACATCTACGGAAATAATCTCCCCATCCTATGGAGGGGTGAGGATATGATTAAGCCGAAATTTTTACTGGGTCTGTTTGGTTTGGTTTGGTTTGTATGCATGCATTGATTGAGAGTGCTCCGGAGAGGGCTAGGCATTACACTGTGGGACTGGGAGAAGGCAAGAATAACTCACAATGTCCTGTACAGATTTGACAATTGAAGAAGATTCTGAGCTTTCGCCAGTGGCCTTTGAAATTACACTATGGCGTTGTAGCCTCTCTGTGAAACATGAACAAAGAAATATAATAAATTTCCAAAAAACACGAGATAAAAGTTTTAAAAATAGGATAGAATGCTGCAACTTTATCTGGATCAAGAATTGAAGAGATTTCTTGACAGCACTTACTGTACACTAAACGCCTTACTGACTTAAAAGATTTGTGATATATGTATTAGATCCATTAGTATCCCACGAGTCATTATAAACATACGATTTTGCATAGTCCCTAAAATTCGTACCCCTTTCCTGCCAGGCCAGATAATTAATTTTTCAACAAAAGCAAACGTTAGGTAGGTATGCGCAATCTCTAAAATCGCCTTAAACCTCATCTACAAGCTCCAGAAATTTTCCTTCCCCAACATATCACGCCAATATACTTAAACAACCATACTGCCCCCTTTTCAGGATTCCGACCATCAGTTGACTTGACTCACAACACAGAAAGACCAAAATTGAACATGAAGTTCCGTTTTATATAGCAAAAACATCTGAACAAGCATGCCAACAATTTCTCTTCAACCAAAAAATTCACAAAGCAAAATCTGTTACCACCTATCTAGTATCTAAGCACTAACATTCCTGATACACACACACAAAAAAAATTTAAATCAACCCAAGCACAGTAGAACAAATCAAACTTTTAAACGGCTCAATCAAAAGTAATTCATGCTGGATGCTAAAGCAAAAGCTTTGATGTAAGAAGACGGTGTACTACCTGTAAATGCAGGCATTTTCAGAGTCTGAAGTGCTCCGAAACTGGATTGCCTTCCATTGACCGCCATCAATGGTGTGGGAAGTAGCCTGGCCACCACTGAAGCCATCTGATAAAATTCAAGAATAATTTTAAAATGCAAATCAATATGAAGGACGGCAATATTTCTAAGATATCCAAAAAGGTTTCGATTTTACATTACTTTCGAGTCTCCTTGTCAAGCAGTTGGGAGGCTACAGCGAGAGTTCTTTCGAGTACCACAAGTGAGAGCCAAGCCCCAAAGTATTTTCACTTTACCCCGCAATTTAATCTTAATCCAATTTCAGGTCTAATCATAAGCGAGATGGGCTTATCCAATAGAGTCCACGTGGCATATCTTAATAGCAGGAAATCATGATACGACGTGGCAGGCCAGAATTCGAGGCAACGGTCAGAATCTTATTAAGAAAGAGGTAAGGATAGGGAGCTGAAGAAACTAACACCGGAAATGGCTTCAATCTCAATCCCAACCTTCGCCGCAGCCCGGCCAAACACCGTTAGTGGCCTCGCCAGAGGAAAGCTCTCCGTCAAGCCATATCGTGCCTGCTTCAAACCGACCAGCTACAAGTAAAGACTTGACCTTTTACTTTCTCAGTGCATTGTACCCACCTGAATGATCTAATTAATATATGTCTTATTTGTTGAAAAGAGAATGTAGAATTGAGTTTTGCATTAGAAAGACGAAATCTGAGATAAGGGATGAATTTTGTTGCAGGGTTGGTTCAGTGGTTGCGAAATATGGTGAGAAAAGTGTGTACTTCGATTTGGAGGATATCGGCAATACCACCGGCCAATGGGATTTGTACGGATCCGATGCACCCTCACCGTATAACCCGCTTCAGGTATTAAAATGATCCTCTCTTAAGTTCTTGTACTTATTAGTTTAAATGTTCTCGTGCTTAGTTGAATCCTAATAGTAATAGCATCAAGTGATAATGTTGTGAATCCCACTTTCTCATGGTTTCTATTTTTTTTTTTTTTTGCATTTGTCTGGTTAGTCTCTCATTTCTTAATTCTTAGCCATTTCTGTATTTTTTGGGTAAGACCTGAACGCATATACTATTTATGCAGAGCAAGTTCTTTGAAACGTTTGCGGCTCCATTCACCAAGAGAGGCCTATTGCTCAAATTCTTGATATTAGGAGGTGGCTCCACTCTTGCCTATGTGAGCTCTAAAGCGACCGGCGATGTTCTACCGATCGTCAAGGGACCTCAGCTCCCACCCAAGCTTGGCCCTCGTGATAAAATCTAACTTCGTACAGATGGTATTCTTCCATCAACCGTGCAGGTTTGTAAGATATGGTAATTCATCTTTGTGGTTCTTTAGTCATTATCGATTTTAATGTATCCTTGTCTAAGATGTTCGGATTGGAGCATTCCCAAACAAACTCTGCAAATTGATATTCAATGAAAAACTAATGAAATGAAGCTAGTGCTTGATTGAAACGTCTAAGATCTCATCTGCTGTAATCTACTACATCAGGGCCAATACACATCATCTTAAAAGTTTCAGTAGGTCATGATTCTTAGTGCCGTGCAGTGGGACTTCTTGTGCTTCCAAAGTTCTCCAGCCTCTCTATATATGTCATTCTCTTGTTTGTGATGATGTTAGGTACTTTGAGGAGATACTTAGTATCGGTTCCATCTTGTGAGTCTTTCTTTGTCCCTGCATTGTCCAAGTCCCACCCCATAAAATCCATGAGTGTAGTCCTAGAAGTCGGCGTTTCCGCAGAAGTATCTTCTCTATCATTCGACAGTTTCTCTGATCCCATGGACCTCCTCTCTTCTCCACTAGATGGATCTCTCACAATTGAGTCCGCATGCATTACATCCTCGATTCTTGATAATACATTGAAAGCCAAGCTCTCGATGATTCTTGAATAGCTTTCCAAGATTGCCTGCCCCACATCCTGAAAGATGAAGAAACGGTTGAATTCTTGAATTAAAACCAAGCATCTGAATCATGGTTCTGTAGAAGAACAATAAACATCATCCTTAGACCTTACCCTGTTGCATTGGATTTTGCTTATGTCTAGATCAGATTGAGGAATCCCAGGAAATCGATGCTTCAAGATAAGCAAAATAGTCTCTGCTCTATCTTCAAATAGCTCCCTCTTCTCCATACTCACAGCAGAACCCCAAGAGGACTTGCTATCTTTTGCATTCATTTTCCTTTTCCATATCACCACTGAAGCCTCCAGCCTGTTCTTAAGGTCAAGAATTTTGTGCTCCGACGACAAGTCCACGGAAGAAAGGAAGTAGTCAGGATCAAAGTACTCATCCGTTATACTCTTGTACACTGAATCTCCAAGGCTCGCTCTACCATTCTGGTACAGACAAAGCATTCGATAAATCAAATCAAAACTTTTGATCACACAAAGAGTGTGGTTACTACTGGTTATGAGTTCTCCATTTGTTAAGGTTTCTTTCCTGTACCTTTGGAAGAGATTCAATGTAGCTTTCGGGGACATCCATTTCTGACAGGACCTGAGCATTAATAGCCATGGCTGCTTTCAGGACTTGGTTCACAGAGTCCTTCTGGTACTGCAGCCACTTCTTCGTAACCTCAGACAAACCATTTGAGGGAACCTTTGGTGTGGGAATCCACCATTTCTCCTCTGATCTTGCATTACCATTTTGAGACTCGTCGTCGCCCTTCTTCACATAGTAGAACTCATTCTGATCTTTGAAATTGTCAAGACAGTCCTGGTGTATTACGGTCAAATAATGCATGAACATTATGTGTTATGCCAACACAATGTCAGAATTCAAAGAAAATGGTGTCTCTCTTACAAGAAGCATCGCGTCAAGCTTGCGCAAGGCGGGGATGTTCATCTGGAGATCAGTCCTCTGCTTCGTCACCATAATCTAGTGAGAACGATGATGCATCAGTTTGAATTCTCATCTATTTACTTGCATATGCATATTCTCTGGAAACGTGTTATTTATGAGAACTACCTCCATATTTGTGCCGTCTTTTGATTTTTGCTTGGATGGAACAAATTCAACTATATGATCCGTGACAGAGAGAAGCCAATCAACCTCCTTTCTCCATCTCGATTTAGTCTCTGGTGACATTGGTTCTAATCTCTTAAATTCTCCAAAAACAGAAGCTGAAACAGAATAGGAAGGCTCCAAATGTTGGCAGATGACAGAATGCATTAGGTCAAAATGTGGCAGATGACACAGTAAGATCGTCTTAACCCAAACATTGCAAACCTGCTAAGTTTGTAATTGAATTTGAGAGTGCTAAAGCAGAAGCAACTCCTTTTCCTCCACCTGACATATCCTCTCCCAGGAGCAACTTTGAAAACCTTTCCTTCATCAACTCCATATCTAAATGACGGTTTTAAAAAACGCTTCAATAACACAATACAGAAACCATAACCTGTGCCATTTGAAGACAAGGATGCTTGCCTTGGTGCTGCCTCTCTCTCGCATGAGGTTCAGCCAGCCTTGATTTAATATTCTCCATCCTGTCCAGCGCCGAACCAATCTTCGAAAAGTCCATATTCTCATGATCATACAACGGATAAGCTATGCTCCTATATGTCACCCTTTCATCCTCCACCATGGACAATGCCGCGTCGTTCTCGACAACCATGCTCGCCGTCTGTCTCCTTCCTTCATGGTTTCCCCTGAAATGCCCCAAACGGGACTTGAAGACTTCCTTCTCCTCATCCAACGCCCTCACCATTTTAGCCCTTTCCCTCCCCTCAACGTTCAAACGCATCTGGTGTGGAAAATTGGAGAAATGGTGACGATCATGGCAAAGGGGAGGAAAAAGTCAATTATTTCCACCTCTTCCAAGAACGAGAAAGACAGAATATTCTTTTTCTTGTCTTGAATGATTTGGGATCGAGATGAAAGTAAAGATCAAAACTTTTGTCGTTCTTTTGGTTTTGTCTATACGTGAGGAACGTGGGGTGCATGTTGGGGAATGGAATATGGCCAATTTAATATGGGACAAGAACAGAGAAGGATGTACTACATGTCACCGACATCTTGTTTGGTCATCTTTTTTTTTTAAAGGTTATTGACCGAATTTGAACCCACCCAACCCGTGTAAATTCGAAGATGCAAATTCAATCGAAAAGTTGTTTTTAATTTTTGAAGAGCTTTTAAAAAAAATGTTTTTATAAGAAA
>JAOYMZ010000012.1:891912-912184 GCA_025802335.1 Pinguicula primuliflora
TTATTTGCACCTAATTGTATTTTATCTGTTTAGTTGGTTCCTTATTTGTGTATGCACCTATTTTATTTCGGATATATATGATATAGGGTTGAGGTACGTAGTTTATTTCTGCTATATTCGCTTATTCCTTTCACTATTGTTATAATAATAATAATTACCACTATTATTAGGATTATTACTACTATTACTAGGATTATGATTATATTTATAATTTTTTTTCTTTTTTCCGAGCTGAGGGTCTCTACGGAAAGAATCTCCCTACCCTGTGGTGGGGTATGATTGCGTACATCTTACTCTCCCCAGACCCTGCCTAAGGGCGAGATTTACTGGGTATGTTTGGTTTGGTTTGGTTTGGTTTATTTAGGGTTTTTAAAGTTTGGATTCATCATTGAGATTTTAGTTTTTCTGCGGCGAAGCCGTCGTAATATTAATTGTCCTCGTTAAATAAAATTTTGTATTAAGGTTTATAGAATTGGCAGAATATAGACAAGGTTAAAAAAAGAACAAAATGGCTACATGTACCGGGGCCGGTACCAAACGGCCCGGTACAGTGTCGAATTAGTAATTCTAATTCCTTTTTAACAATTAAGAATAAATATACAATAATTAATAATATATGTAAAATAAATAATAATAAATATAAAATAATTAAAATATAATTAATTTAGATGATACAGTTTAACAAAATTAAAATATATGGTTCGGAGTTTATAATATTTAGTTCTTAGGATTTATAAGATAGGATTTTAGATTTTTACGGCAGCTTAGATTTAGAGTTTATGGTTTTTGTTCGAGTTTATACCATTTAGTAATTGGGTTTATAGGATAGAATTTTAAATTTTTACGGCGGCTGCCGCCGTAATATTAATAAATTACGCTTTATAGGATACGATTTACACTCATTTAGCGCTTAGGGTTTATAGAGTTTAGAATTTTATAATCTAATTTATATTTTATATATTTTCATTTACTTTTTTTTATCTGCCACGTGGTATATAGGGTTTATAGAGTTTATACCATTGTATGCTGCCACGTGGCGTGCTGCAATTGGATGTACTGGGCCCGGGACAAATTGAGCCTGATACATGTAGTCGGACTGAAAGAAGAATATCTACAAGGTTTAGTGAAACAAAAGAATACAGACAAGGGTGGAAGAGATGAAGAGTCGTCGAGGTGGCAAAATCTTCTGCCACTAATTTTGTATTAATCGAAAACAACTCAGCATTTTACACTGTATGCACTGTATACAGAAAGTAGTATGCAAACTTTCTGTATAGGTAGCATCCCAAAATAATGAAACTGGCATGAACAGTGAAATGTCGTCCTAGTCTTCCGTTTTCCCTCCATCAAAGACATTTTTTCCTTCAATTATTGTTGCTTAAAATTTGAGCGTCGGATGCAAATTCGACGACCCAGATTATCGGTCTAGAGGATAGGTATTTAATCTGACTGGACAAGAAAAAAACTCCTCATTTCAGAGCAAACTTCTCCCATGTCGAAGCAAGTAGTCTTCTTTCTGTTGTTATGTTCTCCTGTGTATAGTGAGGTCCAGCCCAATTACAGGACATATCTAATTACATAATTAATCTATACTAGAACCCGCTAGTGTCTTGCCCAACCTGCCGGGTATTATGCACAGCCTATCGGGGGTCGTGTTCCCTGCACTCTCCCACTACTCAGTATCTCGACCTTACTCCACTCTGCTCGATCCATAAACTGCCACATATAGAATATGAGCCACACACTCCAACAATCTCCACCTTGGCGAATATCCAGATCCGCCCCTTAGGAGAAAAAATAAAGTACAATTCGGGAACTCTACCTATGACGCTAATGTGGGGTCGTCTCCCATCAAGCAACTGGAGACATTCAACAAGCTCAAGCAATGCTTGAACTTGTCATTAGTAACAAACTTTCTCAACATGCCTATTGCATTCTCACAAATATGAACTTTCTTAAGTAACAAGTCACCAGAAGTAACCAATTATCTGATCTTGTGAAACCTCACATCAATATGCTTTGTTCTCGCATGATAAATCCGATTCTTTGCCAAGTAAATGACACTCTGACTATCACAATGCAACTGAACTCTACCTTGCTGGACACCCAACTCCTTGACCAAGCCTATAAGCCACAAAACTTCCTTGGTAGCCTCTGCAACCACCATATACTCTGACTCAATAGTGGATAATGAAACTATAGGTTGTACCATGAATTTTCAACAAATCGATCCTCCCAACCATATAAACACATAGTCCGTCATAGACCTTCTGTCATCCAAATACCCTGCATAGTATGCACCACATATCCCACTATCGAAGAATCAACTCATTGTCTGCTGAACATAATGTCATAGTCTGATGTACCCATCAAGTATTTGAAAATCAAATTGACTACATCCAAATACTGTCAACCCGGGTTAGAAAAGAATTTACTAACCACACTCACAGCATGTGCCAAATCTGGTATCGTACAAATCATTGCATGCATCAAACATCCAACAACACTAGCGTATGATACCTTTGACATGTCATGAACTTCACTATCAGTTTGGGTTACTGAGATGCAGACGATTTAAAATGATTTGCCAAAGGTGTACTCACCGGTTTTCCATAATTCATGCTGAACCTATCCAACACCTTCTCAACATAATCTTGCTAAAATAGCCACAATCTCCTAATAGCGTTGTCCCTGCGAATCTCCATCCCAAGAATCTACTTGATCACACCCAAATCCTTCATGTCAAACTCAGCTCATTATCTCATCAGCAATCAACAAATCATCCACATACAGCAATAGAAAAATATAAGAACCATCATCAAGACTTTTCACATAAACGCAACAATCATACTGGCGCCTCTTGTGGTCAATTCGGATCATAAAGAGGTCAAACTTCTTATACCACTACCATGGAAATTGCTTCAATCTGTAAAGAGACTTATTCAAACTACAGTACAAATGTTCTTCTCCAGGAAGGCTGAACGCTTCGGGTTGCACCATATAAACTGCTCCTCCATATCACCATGAAGGAAAGTTGTCTTTACGTCCATCTGCTCTAATTGCATACCAAAATGTGTTACTAGTGCTAACATTACCCTGATGGAAGTGTGTCTGACCATAGGAGAGAAAATGTCATCATAATCAACTCCTTTCCTCTGTCAGAATCAAGCCTTGAATTTTTCTCCTTTTTTCTAAAACTACTTCTTTCCTTTTGTACACCGACTTGCATCCTATTTCCCTCTTCCACTCAGTAGGCTCCAACAACTGCCATGTCTGTTTCTTATGCAGAGACTCCATCTCCTCCACCATAGCACCTATCCGTCTAATTTTCTTCTGACTTTGTATTGCCTCCCGAAAAGTTGTAGCATCCCCGCTACTAGTGATAAGTGTATAAGACACCAAATCTTTAAACCCGTACTTGGTAGGTGGATTAATAATATGACTGGGTCTGTCTGTAGCTATAATATGTTGCTCATCATCTGAGGTTGAACTCTCTTCATGTTGAGTATTCTCATCTCTACCGGAACTTTGAAGATCCACCTATACCATATGTTCCTTGTGCTGCAGTTTTTGGGCACTTGTTTCCATCCTTCCTGAGTACGCTATAACATGAATTTTTCATCAAAAATCACATCTTTACTGATTATCACCTTATTTGCCTTCGGATTCCATAGCTTGTAACCTTTCACTCTCCTGGATGCAATGTATCGCTTGGATCGTTTGGCTCGACCAGAGAGCCTCGAAGTTGCTACTCCTGTCCAGAGGAGTCCCCAGGAGCTGAGCCAAAAATGTTCAAGACATGAGTCGACACATCTTATAATTGAATGGCCCTATGCAAGTCTTTGTCTTCAAAGTACACCATTCCGTTGCTTTGGCCTGCTAAGCCTCTCTTGGCCAGTAGATCAGCAGCCTAGAGGTTTGCCCTTCCTCAGTAGCAGAGATGGATATCTAAATGGAGTAGCAGTTGATGATCCTCCAAATCAAAGATGAGTTCAGCAAATCGATGATATGCCCAAGCACCCATGCTAGTCCATTTTTGCAATCTGATGCTAGAATGATGCCTCTGAGCTGTAGGTGCTGAATAAGGATAATGCCGTTCAAGATACCCCAAAGTTCGGCTGACGTGCTGCAGCGAGACCCCAATCCACCAGAGAATCTAACAAGCCATCACCCCATCTGGTCCGTGAGAACACCACTGCAGCCGGCTCGGTTTGTATAGTGACAGGCAGCTCCATCTACCTGCATTACGAAACTTACCTCGAGGTGTTGTGAATCTAGGAGAGTAGGAACTCTGTCAGTAGCCACTGATCTTTTCAATATCAGGGCAGACTGATATGTAAAGAGTTTGGATGTTTCACTGGCCATCGCCTTGATTTGATTGCACATTTCTACTCCAACTATGTTATGTCCCTGGAAGATTTCAGAGTTGTGTGATCTCCAAATCTAGAAACACGAAGTAGTGAAGAGAACTTGTCACTCATATACAATGTTCGAATCAAACAAATTATGATGATGACTTTGAAGTTGTTTGTTGGCTTGCACCCAAAGCATAGCGTGGCATTGCTTCTCGAATGCTCAAGCGGGTACAAGGGGTACATGAGAATCTCGTACCGTGGCTTGCTGGAGGAGCAATGCCATATTGATGCCGAGAGGGGCTCAAGAGAGGCCTTCAACAACTCGTAAGTGAAGAAAAATGTTCAGGTGTCGAATATTAGATACTGAATAAATGAAATATTTATCGAATTCTAATCATTGCCGTTAGATTTAATTGTTAGGTTACAATCTTAATTATCATTATTAGAATTCGTCACATAACTCATTTATTCGGTACCTAAAATTCGGTGTGGTAAGTGAAGGCATGATTTATTGAACAGGAAAAAAAAACTTAAAATAATATACAGATACGATTATTCATTACCAAATATCGCACAATAGACAGTAGTAGTCTTGTCTTGATTTTTCATATTTGTATAGTGTATCTCCTGAGCTTGAGAATGATATGCAACCCAATCCCACATCCGAACCCCAATGCAGCACTGGATCCCGTCAGTGAAACCGCCGCACAAACAAGCATCACAAAAGAGTCCTCCTTCGTATTCATGTCTCTCGACGACATGGCAAGCTCGATCCCGGCGAACAGAAGAAGAACGCCAAGAATTCCGACAGGGAAACTCATCAGAATGCGAACGAAAGAATTGCCGAACAGTAAACCGAGTGATAATTTGCCCAGGCCGAGGAAAACAACGGATAATCCACTACGGCCGCCGAATCGGTACTGACCCGCAAGACCTCCGGCACCGTGACAGACCGGCATTGCACCGAACCAGCACCCAATCAGATTCATAAGCCCAACGCTGATGGAGACCTTAGCAGCGGATACTTGTGTTCCTGGAAATAGATCTCCAGACAATTTGCACACTGCAATGACGGAATTGAGGAGGGAGAGGGGAATTTGCGGCACTGCTCCTCGCAGGAATCCGATTTTGAAATCGTTCCAGGTCATTTTAAGCAAGTGGAATCTGGAGGGACCCAATTTGATGTCACTGAAGATGGATGGATCGCGGATGAAACAGAGAATCAAACCCAGCAGGAAGACGATGAGAGCCGAGGGAATTGCGGTAAGAATTCGCAGCCTTCTTTCAACTATTTGCCTGGTGATTGGGATTGGGACGTCGGTGTCATCCGCTTCGCCTCCGTGACCACCGTCTCCGCCGTCGCCGGTGGTGAGGAGGAGGAAGCAGATGCAGGAAAATGCGAGAATGAGACCGTCGAGTCCAAGCCAGGGGCGTGGATCGGTCGTTTTCGTTGCGGTTGTTTTGGTGAAATCCTGATTGTATCGTACGTATTTGATGGCGGAGAAGGCGAATTGAAGTCCCTGCGGATTTCCATCAAACAAGTCAACGGGAATTCATTCAATTCATTCATTCATTCATTCCTCATCGGAAACTATCTCGCTCACCTGTGAGAGCTGGACGCCTCGGACGACAGGGAGAGGGAGGATCCGATATAGCAAGGACATGAGTCCGGTGACTCCTAGGAATAGAAGAACGGCAGCGGTGGAAATTCCGGCAGCGGCGATCTGTTCAACCGTCAGATGCGGCGTCTCCGTTACGGCTACGGCAGCGATGGATTTCATAGGCTGTACGGGCATGGGCGTGCCGAATAACAGTCCCGTGGCGATGTTGTAGATGGCGGTGAAGATGAGTGTGGTGGATAGATCCAGGTGGGAAACGAGGGTGAGAGTCAGAACTATTGGTATGTACGTGCCAAGGTCGCCGACGGCGCCGCTCATCTCGGAGAGGAGAGAGGTTTTGAGTCGGAGTGATTCTAAGAGATGGTGTCCCCATCCGTGGAGGTCCCGCCGCCGGAGTAGAAGAGCCGTGTTTTCCTGCGATTCATCGGCGCTCTCCATGACAATTGGTGGATGATAATCGTTCCCAGCCAGCACTTGGTTCCCTGTCTTGTGACTTATAAACTTGAGAAATAGCTCGTCTATTGATTTGGAGAAAGCTTTGGCCGTGTAGGCCGTCAAAGTCTACTTAGCACTTAGATAGTTCCGACATTTACTTAGTCGTTCCAAAATAAGTACTTAGCCAGCATCTTATTAAAAAAAAGTACTTAGGCAGCATTCGGGCAGGACAGATAGTAATCACCCACCGCTTAGGCGACACCTAAGCACACTCGACACCTTCTCAAACAGAGATAGCGCGAGTATCATTATCGTGGATGATGCTAACCTCATTTTTACACTACTTTGCACCTATTATGAGCCGCACCACCCAATTGAATGAAGAATAATGCTAATCGTACTTCATTTTTTTGTCATATTATTAAATTTCTTTATGTATCAAGCATCACAAACACACATTAAAAAATAATTGTGGTTGTGATGCTTGCCACATAAGGGAGTTTATGAATATAGTCAAAAATGATGGTATATGCACCATTACTCATGAATGAAATACTGGGCTAAAATTTTCACCTTCAATTGAATGCTGACACCTAATGAAAAAATGCAAAAGAGGTATCAAAAGAATGGCTTATAGAATTTTCCAACTCCACTTTATCCTAATATCGCTTAACCTTTTTATATGGTAATGATATAAGGCACTACTCATGACACCTCCTCACATTAATGGGTGAGCGCATACACACATATTGATGTATGAACGTTCATGTGGTATCCACTATTTTAAAATGTGAGGGGTGTTGGGATACTCTAACAAAGGGCATCTTATATCATTTCGCTAAATTTTAGATATTAGGACTAATACGCCGGCACGACAGTGGAAATTCCCAAAGTGATGAATGAAATATCTTGACAGCTTTTTCATGTAAAAATTGTGGATAGCAAAGGTGCACGATTTCTCAAATGAATGCACCATTCTGGGCAGATGAGAAATTTGGGTTTATTCCAAAAAAATCAGGACTAGTAAACCAGTTTGGGCAAACTCATATGCAAAATAGAAACTTCAATTCAACAGAACCCATGATCATCATCCACCTAAAAACAGTCTAGAATACTTTCTTCTATCGCTACAACAGATATCTTTATGTTGTGTCAATAATGAAATCGATGAATCGAAACTTAAACCCCCTCCGGCTCCCTACCAGTACCGGCCCAGACAAACTATTGCCAAGCAACATGTAAATATCCCCTTTATTCATCTTACATTGTATCTCATCTCATCTCGTGTTCAGGCTTGTCTGGGAGACGACGGTTCAGATGAGGGCATCGGCGACGAATCACCACCGGTCGTAAAGGAGCTGTTGCCACTTTCAGTTGAAGATGAGACAATGGGGATCTTCACACTGGCTCTTTCCATCTCCTTCTCCAGCTCTTCTTCTCGCCTCAAGGCAGTAAACTGACCGTCCAGGGATCGGGCTGCTCCAAGCCACGCAAGAACTATTGCTAGAAGAATGCCACCAAGATACGGAGTGGAATTGGCTAGAGAACCAAAAGTCAAGATCATGAACTGCTGGATTAAAGCGCCACCAGATTTGCCGAGAGGATTACAGACAACGTCGATAGCAGCTTTCCCTTTAACCTGAGACAAGACGAACCAGATCAGAAAAAGTGGTTCAAATCAATTGCCTAGAGAATAATGCTAGCCATATTTAATCCATATGTACTTAATTAAGTATACGTGTCAAAACGACGTCGTTTTAACTTAAGTGTACAGGTCAAACCATAGCGGTTCAGATAAGAGTTATATGTCTCGACCTTGGTGTCCTCATCCAAAGGAATGTAAGCCATTTCCTTGCACGGATCGAACAAGCTATACTTTGAGCTCTTACTGAAGATGTTCTGCAACGCTCCAACGTAGACGGCGGCGAGCAGTGGGGTCAATCCGAATTTGGCGAGAGCAGGAGCAAGAGGAGCACCAAACAGGATCAGGGAGAAGAAACCAACTCCAGACAGTAGCAGAACAGTGGGCGTGATTGCTGCTGCCACTCCCCAACCATATCTACCGAATATCCATTGGCTCAAGAGCATCATGGTGAAAGTTGCTATTCCAGTTGCAGTAGAGAAGTCTCCCATAAATGACGAATACTCGTTCGGCGTAGGGAACTGTTCAATTCCGAGGGTTAGGAGCAAGGAAAATGTGCGAAGATGTACGTGTGAGCGCGAGCACTTTTACCTGTGCTTTGAGCTTTGATTTCCATGTCACCTCAACGAGGTTGATACTAATACCGTATGCCACCACCAAAGTAGCAAGATCTCTTATGTATTTTGAAGACACCAAGAACTTTAAACTCTCCATTGTCCCCATTTTCGGCTTATCCTGTAAAAAAGTCGAAAACACATGTTAGTAACAAACTTACATGCTATAAAAATACAAAGAGCCGCTGAAGTTGAAGTTAAGATACCTTCTTCTTTGTCTGAACACGGGTTGGTAGCGGAACATTATGATTCACCCACCAATAGAAAAAGCAAATCGCAAACCCCATCGCCACCACAATACTCATCATGGCCTTGAGTGAAATGGCCCAACCATCAACTCCAGGTCCAAGATTTTGCCTCATTTGAGAAAAGTATTTCACAGTTCGACCGGAGAAAATAAGAGCAACATTGGCTCCAAGGCCGAAAAGGGGATAGAATCTCTTAGCTTCTTCAACCGTCGTGATCTGAGCAAAGTCATTTGTCACGAAAATGATAAACCACTAGGGACTGAATTATTCAGAACAAAGTACGGATCCTAACCATGGTTAACCAATGAGCAATGCTACAGGTAACTTCAAGCTTGACACACTTCATAAACCCCTTATTTGGCACCCATCACAACCACAACCATTTTTTAACGTGTGATTGTGATGGTTGACACAGGTAAAAGTAGCATTATTCTTAACCAAAATATATTACAGAAAAAAGAAAGCTTGAGAACACAAAATATAACGACACAAGGGCAGCAAGTTCTAAATGAAACAAGTTAAACCCAGCAAAATTCTAATCACGAAATGGCTTGGATTAGTTATAAAATAGAACAATCTTGAATTTTGGCAAAATTTAATCGGCACCATTACCTGATTAGCAAATCCCCAGAAAAGAACTGAGACAACCACGCTGCCCCAGAGCTCAGCCATGACATAGAACAAACAAAAACTCCAGATCCTCAGAATTGCAAGGGGACCAAGAAATCTCGGACCCAAAAAGTTCAAGAGCTTATCCGCCAGGTCTGTGGGATGGAAATAGTTGCTCATGGGATACAACACAAACCCAAAAGCACCAAAAAAGGCTATGAAAGGAAGAATCACAGAGTAAAAAAGGGCTTGTTTTGACAAAACATTAGACAATTTGGTGTACAGGATCATAAATCCAATAGCCATGGGCAAATTCACCCATGTTTTCAAGAAAGGTATGATTTCAGCACTCGACCCTTTGGCTGTCACCACCAAGACATCCTTCGTATCCCTGAGAATTGTGTAATTGAACAAAATACAAAAGAACATGAGCCCAAGCGGTAAAATCTTCTTGAGAGTTACCACCTCAATACCCATAAACTTGTTTTCTTTCCCTCCATACAGAGGCTGCCCATCAGCTGATGCTGCAGCAACCTCAGCTCGACAGATGAGAGAATATCTATTCTTTTGGCTCAGCAATTGAGGCTTTGCGATAAAACCTGGGATCTTTGAGAAGCCATTAAGTGAACAAGTACCCTTATCGAGGTCTCTTGATTTTAACAAGAGATTCGTAGGGTTGTATCTGTATCTCAAATCACATGATGGCTGAGGAATGAAAGTTCTGGTTTTGGGATTTGAAGGCAAAGAAGAAAAACCTCTTGACTGAAGAACAGCTTGCATCTCTCCAATCACTCCCTTTCCCTCTTCCCAAGCGAAACTCAAGAGATAGGATTCGACAGGGGAAAGAAGAGATAAGGTAGATGATGAACCCGAAGCAAGGTTTGCGCGAGGGTTTGAGGCAGCAGTCTAAAATTATCTTTATATATCGGACATCGGAAGGGAAACAGAAACCCGAATTTGAACGGAAATATTAAAAATTAAAAACAGAAAAAAAAAAACTATATCCCGCAAAAAATAAAGTTTCAGCATGTAAAGATGCATATCGATGACTGTAAATCCCTTGGAAAGTCTGGAAAATAAAGTACGAATGATGTGAAGAAGAAAATCTCATCCCATGCCAAAACTTACGCATCAATGACTAGGTCATGGAAGTAGTTCTCTTTCCTTGTAAATCTGTTGGAAAGAATTCGGTATATTCTTCCGAAGTTTAAGGTTTGGATGCACATTTTCTTCAAATCCCTTAACAAAATCATGTTAAATATCATGGTGGTGTTAGGACTAATGACCCAACTTTTTCGCACCACTTTTGTACTATTTGGCAAGTTGTCATCATCCAATTAACTAATAGATAATACAGTTCAAAATTTCATTCAATTAAATTGTGACGGTTCATAAGTAGTGCGAGAAATGGATGTTATACAGTAGTTATATTGCAAAAATTTTCCTATACTTGATACTTGTCTGTTGGACAATTGCTTATTGTATTGGACAATCGATCTGCACCGTCAAATTAAAATTCAACGGCTCAGATCTAACTACCACTTAAGTCAGATCAAGTGACACCACAAATTACCGGATCGGTAAAAAATAACAGATTTCACAATACGCTGTCTCTTCCAAATAGCAGCTTGTCGGTCGATAGCAGCTTGTGGCCAATCGATAGCAAAGAAATTATGCTGTCGGTCGATAGCAGATCTAACCACCGCTTGATAACAGAGAAAATTGGTTAATGCTGTTTGTACAAATATTCTTACCGAAATTTTAAGCCAAACCTTTAAAACTGTTATTGGGACCCACAAAAAAAAAATGGTGTTGCTGTGCTTAGTTTTGCCTATTCGGTCGGCTCACGGCTGGTTCAGTTTGGATGTAGTATGAGTAGCAACACTCGAGAAAATTATGCTGCCGGTCGATAGCAACTTGTGGCCGCTCATAGCCATAACATTCTCGAGCCCTAACATTCAACAGAATTGTTGTCGCCAAAAACAATTCGCCGCAGCCACAAGGATTCGCTGTCGGTCGCCCGGGTCCGTGAATGAAGAAACAACAAGTTTGATCCAACTACACACGGTCATCCATTGCCATCTACAGTTATATCTGTATTCTGTTATCAAAATGAAATCCACTTTACTGTGAGTAAAGAAACAACAATAACATCTTTTTTTCTTCGCTACTGTTGTTGAAGGGGATTCCCTTCGTATGTGAGTAAAGTCAACTCTATAACAATCTTTTCAATGAATTTCACCTAATAGGCTATGATGGAGGGAATTCCCTGTGTAGGAGTTTCCCTCTTCCAAAGAAGTCCCTTCAATTCATTGGAACATAGTTCCATCAGACGAACGGAATTAATTGGAAAGATGGAAGAGGAAGTGTTACGCAGACAGACGGCGAAGTGCCAAAAGATGGAAGAGGGACTCTCTGCATTGTCACGTGATCTTATTAAGTGGTGGTTAGATTTGAGCAGTCAAATTTTAACTCTACCGCTTAGATTGATTGTCTAACACAATAAGCAATTGTCCAACATGTAAGTGTCAAGTCGGAAAATTTCTGAGTTACATAGAACTTCGTCTAGCATTTTTTTTATCACATTCTTTCATGTGATTTTTATTTTATGTTACTTTAAAACTTAATAAAATAACTGAATTTTTTATCCTCAATTTAAGTGAAATTTTTTTGTAGTTTTTTTTGTACATAACTATTTTATTGTTGAAAACTGTGTAATGTATAAAGACGTTATTTTAGGTTATCCCGCAAGACGATACTAACAACTAGTCATCTATGTTCGATTTTGTATATATCTAAACTCCATTTGAACAATAAAGTTTTGGTTCTTCAAAGCATCGATTTATGCACGTCTTAATTATGAGATTTATATACTTGAACTAGCAAACAGTATAGGGACTCGAACTAGAAGACAATATGGTGAATCAATATAACTTTTCATTGGGTAATGATAAGTGACCCACTTTTGTGACTAACTTTTCGATATCGAGATCTTTTGAACACTTTTTGGACACCGAAATAAAAAAGTAAGATCTGTTCTGGAGTCTTCGCATCGAAATGATGTCGTAATCAGTCATAAATTTTAGTTTCGGAAGTTTTGCCGTCCAAAAAAACTAAAACACTATCAAATAAGCATTTTAGGACCAACAAAATTAACTCTAACATTAAATGTTGTGTTACGAGAGTCAAAATAAAAATTTATAATCGGAACCTAAATATATTCGACATGAGAAATTACAGAATTAGTATCAATTTAAATTTTTATATTATAAATAGTATTTATGAAAAAGTTAATTACAAAAGTTTGTCACATTTTTACTTTTCATTTTATATATTCTTGTAAATTTGCTGCCATCTGTTGCAATCGATCAATTTGTCGAATCCGAGAGTCGGTTTTCATCAAGCAAAGAAATAAAAAATGACCCTCGCGTGTACGTCTTCTTATTTTGTTGTTTTGTTTGGTAATTAAATTACTCGCCTTCTTATTCACTTAACCCCCACCCACCCACCAAAAAAACACTCGCCTTCTTATTCTGTTGTTTGGTTTAGTATTTAAATTACCCACCTTGCTAAAAAAAGTATTTAAATTACTCCTATAATCGATTTTATTTTCTAGATGGGAAAGAACCTATCTCCGGCAAAACATTCCCGTAAAAAACTATGGAATGAAGTAGGACTACACAAACTAGTTTCACGTAGCAAATGATGGTACCTGTTGTAAGCTGAATGTCTTGGAAATAGTGGCGGATCCATGATTTTTCGGAAGGGGTCACGATTCCCCAATTTTATTTTATATATTTTTTAATAATATATTAATAATTATTAATATTTAAATAATAAAAATAATACATAAAATATTACAATTGTTCTTTACTGGGTTTCATAGTCTGATACCGTTGCATAATAACATCATTGGTAATATACCCCAAAAGATCTCTTTCAATAAAATTAACTAAACAAACTGTTAACCAACTATCCACCATTCTGTTTCGGAGATCAGATTTGACGAAATTTTTATGCAGTAAGTTTTTTAATCTACTGACATTGAAGAAAAAATTAAGAATTTTGGTGGTAACTGGCAAGTATAAAGTTCAGAATAAGATTCCTGTATCAATTAAGGATCATACACTTCATTGACAAAATTAAATTAAGTTCCAATTTCTCAAAAATAAGACACATTAGAGCATGGGGATTGGGGAATAAAGACTAAACCGATATAAAGACTAAACACTACTTGATTGCTGAAATTTAAGTGGGGAATAAATGTAAGAAGTGGAGACTATATGGTTTAAAGACTAAACCGAATTTCTACTGCCAAGACTATACATTAGAGCATGGGGGAATAAACGTAATAAGCGACTGATGCATGAGAAATTGGTTTTTTTTTTTTTTGGGGGGGCAGTCCAAGGCAGGTCCGCCCCTGCTTGGAAAGGTTATAACCTTGTCTCATACCAGTTAGAGACAAAAGAATAGATGGATATGAATACATTTATCCTCCTATGAGTTTATGTAAAGTTGTTGACGGGAAGGGCTTGACCCACACGCGCGCCGCCGCCGCCGCCCAGCCCGGTCAGGTCCGCGCGCGCGCCCACCCCATCTGGTCTCGTGCGTGTGTGTGTCTGCGGGCCTGGGTCACTGTCTATCCGCATGTGGAACATCTTATTTTTTTGGGTCATGAAAAATTTATATTCTACGGAAATAAATTTGTTGGTCTTTTTAACTTGCGGAGAAAAAAATATTATCGTGGGCTAAATCGTGTACGCATTTTCGGAACGTGTGGGACTCTAGGAGATCGTGTTTTAAGGTTCAACATACGTTGAATTGAGTAGTCGTCTACGCGATACACATTCTCCAAGTTTTCTGTTTGAGTAAGGGTTGGTGTCTTCTCCACCTTCCGGCCATGAGTACACGTGTTCGGAAGTTGCTGTGTGAACTTTTCGGAGCGACCGATATTTGAACAATTAGCACCACAGTTGTGTCGAATTCGCTTTCAAGATAATGGTGACGGCCACGGCACAACGTTGAAAGGATCTACGATACGTTCTCATTTTTCTGATAAATTGCAGTATATCTCCAACAATTTGAAAGTAAATTCGTATTGCAATTTATCATGGCTTCTAGTTCTCGTTCAGTTCCTGATTTGTCGAAATTAGAACCTCTGGATGGTAGTAATTTTAAGCGGTGGTCACAAAAATTGCTGATATTTTTCGAAACCCTAGATCTCGATCATGTATAGACGACTCCTGCGGACAATGCTATTATGGATCCTCTAAACGAGATCGAGACTGGTCAACACGCCCAAGTTGCAAGAAAGCTCGAAAAAGACAACATGACTGTTCGCGGCCATCTCCTCAATAATATGGTCAACAATCTGTTCGATCTGTTCGTTGTGCACAAATCTGCAAAGATGATCTGGGGTGCCCTGGAGACGAAATACGGTGCTGATGATGCAGGGAAGAAAAAAATATGTTGAAAAATGGTTCGCCTATAGGATGGAGGAAAACAGGTCCATTATGGATCAAGTTCATATCTACTAGAACCCATGCGCTGATGTTCTCAACGAAGGGATGAAGATATGCGAGGTGTTTCAAGCTAACGTACTGCTTGAACGATTTTCACCATCGGGGGCTGACTACAGAAACCATCTGAAACACAAGAAGAGGGACTTGACTCCGTAAGAGCTTATTAGTCATATGAGGATCGAAGGGGCTAATCGCTTAAAGGATAAAAGTGATTCTGTTCCTACTGATTTTTCTAATGTTCATCTTATTGAAATAGATCATTCCTATACAAAGTTCCGAGATGCAGGGGGCAACAAGAAATTGGCTGATTGTTTCAAACAACAAAGGAAGATGCTGGGATTCCAAAATAATGATTCAAAGCTAATCTACATTTTCTGCAATGCACCTGGAAATCGGGTCTACAACTGTCCGAAGTGCAAGCTCACCTTCAAGAGGAAGAATCGCCTAGGTGCTGCTCAAGTCAACCTTCTCGAAGATGATGATGAGAATGATGACCCAATTTTGGCAATGATAAGCGAAGTCAATCTAATCGAGAACAAGGTTGACTAGATTCTGAACACTGGAGCAAATAGGAACTTCTGCACCAACGGAGAGCTCTTCCAGGAGTTTGAAGAAGTAAAGGAAGGTCAACAGTGCTATATGAGAAACTCGAGTACATCTGGTGTTCTTGAAAAAGGAAAGGTCGTGCTAAAGCTTACATCAGGAAAGACTCTTGCTCTCAGTGATGTGTTGTATGTTCCATCTCTACATCATAGCCCATGTATTGGGTGGTTCGACCTAGAGGGACTTGATGGATCGATAGATGGAATTAACAATCATATTATGATGTAGTTGGCCCCCCCCACGTGTGGGGATCAAGTGTCATATGTAGTATTTTTCAGCCTCTGCATACCATGGAGGTTGAGGATGGATATGCATCAAAGGATGCAACTGGTAGTATTTTATGGCCTCTGCATACCAGGGAGGTTGAGGATGCGTCCTCTGCATACCAGGGAGGTTGAGGGTGGATACGCATCGGGGGATGCAACTAGTAGCATTTTCCGGCCTCTGGATACTAGGAAAGTTGAGGGTGGAAGTGCATTTGTGGATGCAACTGGTAAATGGTATCATTCGTCTCTTCCCATCTGTAGGGGTGAAGTGCAGTATTGTAAATGAAGGATGAGCTTAAGACTCTTAATGACTCCCTTCCAAATGTGGGGGCGAGTGAGTCACCTAAGTGGGTGTGAAGGTTGGCCGTCTTCTATGAAAGATGTTAGTGCATCTTTTTAGAGCATTCTTGAAATGAAGGTATGCGCGTAGGCCCAGAAAATAAAGCATAAGAAGCAATATCGCGAAGTATGTACACCTAAAGAGTTATATATGTGATGTGCGATTAGTGACTCGAGCCCAAATGAGTACAAGACTTATGTCACTCATGAGTTAAAGCGTTCAAGACATAGTTTACTCACTCACTGGGCAAGTGTTATAATCTCACCCCACAACTTGTCAATTCAAATCGAAAGACATTGACATTTAAGTATATGACTCTTCCTTGCTCGAAGAAAGACATTCCAAGTCATTTGTGGGGGATTGTAAGGTGAATGCCATGGAAAGACTATAACCTTGTCCCATACTGGTTAGAGATAAAAGAATAGATGGTTATAAATACATTTACCCTCCAATGGGTTTATGTAGAGTTGTTGAGGAGATGGACTTGACCCACACGCGCACTGCTACTGTCGCCCGGCCTGGTCTACGCGCGCGCCCGGCCCGATCCGGTTCGGTCTCGCGTGTGTGTGTGTGCGCGCTGGCCTGGGCCACTGTATATCCTCATGTGGACCATCTTATCTTTTTGGTCATGGAAATTTTATTTTCTATGGAAATAAATTTTTTGGTCTCATTAACTTGCAGAGAAAGAATTATTATCGTGGACTAAAACGTGTATGCATTTTCGGAACGTGTGGGACTCTAAGAGGTCGTGCTTAAGTGAGGAACAAACTCTTGTAATTCTCATCTATAAATATGGTCGTCTTTTATGGTTCAACATACGTTGAATTGAGTAGCCGTCTACGCGCTACACATTCTTCAAGTTTTCTGTTCGAGCAAGGGTTGGTGTCTTCTCTACCTTCCGGCCACGAGTGCACGCGTTCGGAAGTTACTGTGCGAACCTTCGAGAGCGATCGACATTTGAACAATTAGCACCACGATTGTGCTGAATTTGCTTTCAAGGCAATGGTGACGGCCACAGCACAACGTTAAAAGGATCTAAGATAAGTTCTCATTTTTCTGATAAATTGCAGTATATCTCCAAC
Source organism: Pinguicula primuliflora (assembly GCA_025802335.1). Taxonomy (NCBI): domain Eukaryota; kingdom Viridiplantae; phylum Streptophyta; class Magnoliopsida; order Lamiales; family Lentibulariaceae; genus Pinguicula; species Pinguicula primuliflora. Next base: position 909,248 of record JAOYMZ010000012.1, read on the forward strand.
ACCTATTACCCGAATCCGACAGGTGTCGGATATCCGACAGGTGTCGGATATCCGACAGGTATTGGGTATACCCGGTGCCTATTTTTTTAAAACAAAAAAAGATTTTTTTGCCCATGTTTCGAATTCCCAAACATAAAACCCGGACCCAAGAACAAAAATAAAGTTTGGGTTTCGGGTCCAATAGAGCCCAACTCCCACAGGTCTGGCCATAACTTTCTCAGGCTACAAAGTTTAGTTAGGTTCCGCTTACGTTATTTGGTCGCATTTGATTGCGATTGATATCAGGTGTTTTAACGAATGTAATAAAATATGGCGTTATGTTTACTTCCAATTTGATTATGATCGTTACCTCCGGTCAAAGTGCCCTAGTCACGCGATTTTCGGATGAACATGGATTATGGTCGCTAACTCTATCTAACCTGTTTTGTGTTATTTGAAAACTTTAAAATTTAATTCAACTATCAGAAAACTGGAATATCGCTAGACTTCAAATAAATTACTTCTTGCCATAGATGTATATATATATGAAACCGTACTACGAAAAATTCCAATTTGGTTCCCAATTCTTGATTCCTATTTTTTCTCCTGACGAACCCTAGAATTCGCAAATTTCAAATCCACTATTTCCGCAAGGTCTAAGGTATGTTCTTTCATAGATCTGAGTTATTTACGTTATAATAGAATGTGGGTTCATGGATTCTTGATTATTTTCTCATGTTGGTGGGTAATTATGTTCGGCTAGTAATTGTGTCCGACCAGAAATTAGGTTTCTGGGTTCATGTATTTATAGATTGGTAATCCTGATTTTGTGATAGCTTGTGTTCTGTGTTTGTGATAGATTCTTTTTTTAATAATTAGTTTGTGATAGATTGTAATCTAAATTTGATTGTAATCAAAATCAAACTCGACAAAATAAGCATGAAGTGGGGCCTAAACATATACATAATTTTGAATATTTATTAAATTTTGTAACTACTTGTTTTTTAAACTTTAACATTCCTCTTTTCTAAATTGATTATAGGGACTAGGCAATAAATTGTCAAGATAATTGTATCATTGTGTAAATATTGAATAATCATTTATTTACAAAATAAAAAGTTATTATGACCGGTTCACCACATGAAATGCTGGAGGATAATCCAATTTTACGTCTCCGCCATCTTTGATTTCAACGGAGTCCAAGGTCAGTAAACAATAGCCTGCGCAAATGAGAATTACAAATCGTTGTTGGCATTGACTTGATATAAAAAGAAAAAAAAATTGTTGTTTTGAAAACCAACAACCTTCGCAAACACGCGAGCAACGTGAAGAAATCAAATATTAAAATACGGGTGCCCGCCCGCCAGCTTCCACCTGTGTAAACATTGTTTTAACAAATAATAAAGTAGAACTTTATTTTTTTTTTATAATACTTTATTTAAGCTAAAAAAGTCATGCCAGACACTTCAGGTAGAACTTAGAAGAGGGGTTAATAGGCTCATGTCCCTCATCACCCCAATTTATATGCTGTCCGTTGAAATTGTGATGTATATGAATCATTAAAAAAACTTCCCTTTCTTCGGTGTGGGATAAAGCCATAAAGGTATTAAGTAATAGCTCTAAATTTGTCGTGAAGGCTTTCATTTTCGGTATCAAAGTATGTTTGCACACGAATGTGTGATGCTCGACAGGGTTGCTCCATGATCAACATCTCGCCGACAACAGGTTTTAATCGTGGCCATCTTCCTGGAAGCCATGCTTAAAGTTGCGCCAAAAGCAACAATTAACAACATGACGAAGGTAGTCCTTGGTTGACTTTATCAGTTCGAGACAATAGTTGTTTTTTGGTAGGTAATACTTTTCATTCATTATAAACTCAAATGTACATGAATTGGGCTTAAGGCCCAACACCTCAATACAACATTTCTTTCTACGTTTTCTTAAACGTGATCTGCACATCGAAAAAAAATGTTCCCTTGCCGAAATATGAGCCACAGTTGCATTTTCACTCTTTCGAAGGTATCTTGTTCATTCCAAACTCCCTACTGAAACAATATGTTGTTTGACTCTTCCAGAGTTGCCATAGTATGAATTGCCATACTGATTTCCAACTTTGAGAAGTCCATGGGGCCCTGATGCTCTGCATGTGTTGCTATAGAGAATCTAGCTCCTGATTTGGTGTTGAGACAATTGTAGTTTTAATTCATGGTTATAAGATATACTTCAAGTGGGTGTTTTGCAATGTGCAAGCTAAGAAGTACGGACACGGACACGACACGACACGACACGACACGACACGACACGGCACGACACGGCACGGCACGACAATTGTCAAAAAATTAGGACACGAAACGTTGGGGACACGCTTAAATATATAATTCCAGAATTAGGCATAAAAGGAAGTAAAATTAAGGCAACACATTCAACATATAATCACAATAATGCACCTTTCATGTCCTCTCAAAAACACAATCCAAATAATCAGTGCCTCAATCAACATTAAATCTAAATTCATAAAAATTAGAAAACAAATATAACAAATGGCCGATGAAGATGCATATATGAAGAAAGGTATTTTGTTCGAAAACCTCACTTCTCCTCTGGGCAGTGAGAATGAAGCCACTATATCAATCTAATTGGTGAAGCAATCAAAACCAAACGAAAAACTCCTTTGGGCCGGTCGATGGTGTCCTCCAGTTTGCCTGCAATTTGAAATAATTGCGATTATGAATTGTTGGGGATTTTGGGCACATGACTTAAGTCCATTATCTTTTTTGCTACATGTATTTTTTACACCTGTTACACTAACGCTTGTCTCCGTGTTTTTCGCCCTCGTTCACGTCCCGAATTCGGTTGCCGGATGATGTAAAATTAATATTGAGTCTAAACCTTCGGGTTCATGATGACTCTAATTGAATTGTCAACCGGGTTATTTTATAACTTGGAGGTTGAAATTCC
>JAOYMZ010000012.1:935611-959174 GCA_025802335.1 Pinguicula primuliflora
CCCCATTCTTTCAAGGTCCACTTTAGCATATGCTATAATTTTTTCCAATTGTTTCCTTCTTTTAAATTTTTTGCTTCTCACGCGGGCCCAGTGACATTAATTTGTTCATCTAACTCATGGATTGTTGTATTGCATTTACTCCAAAATTTACTTCATTTCATTCTCTGGAGAAAATCTGAGTAGTTGCTGTGTTGTTGAGATCAATGCTCTTTTCCTTGGAGACTACTTTTTGTTGGCCCAATGTATCATTAATCCGCTCCCTGGGAGATTGACTGGCTCCAACATTTCCCATAATTGATTGTCTCGAGCACTGCATTAGTGAATGGTCTCGAGACACCCAATTAATTGCTCAAATTTTGGTATTCCCCTCCCGGCATTTTCAGGCTAGTTGTCCTTGTTTGATTATGTTGTTTGTGATAAAACAGAAAAGAAGAACAAGGATTTACGTGGTTCGGCAATTGCCTACATCCACTGGAGAGTTTTTCTTCACTCTTTCTTTCTTGATATTTTCCTCTTTACAGTGGTTGTGTTATATAGATTTTACAACCATCAATCATGCCTCTAATTTTGGATCTCATCCCATAATTTACAACCATCAATCATGCCTCTAATTTTGGATTTCATCCCATAATTTAGCGGGACTGATTGAGGGAAAAGATTTGACTAATCTTTTCCCTTATCTTCAGTTTATTTGTTGTCATCTTTAACAGTCCTGACTTGGGCTAGGCAGCCCATCGGGGCGGTCTAGTGGCTGGGCGGCCGCCCAGGCATCCTGGTCGCGTGCAGGGTGGGTTGGGTGGCCGCCCAGCCGGGTAATTTTTTTTAAAACTGGGTTTTCTTCCTTGTGGCTGAGCATCGTCTAGACGGCCTGAACAATTTTTGGGCTCCGACCGCTACACTTCCACATCCCGACTTCTCGAACACTGCTCAAAAGTGACTTTTATTTTTATGAGGCCTAGAGGGGGTTCTGATACCAGTCTAGTATTGCCTTAAAGCCATCACATTCTTCCATGATCCTTCTCTAAAAAATAGTTCCAGATCCCCTTTCTCGGTAACTTTCTTTATCTTTTGTGATAAACCTTATGCTACCACGAGGAATAGGAAATGAGACATAGGTCACCTTGTCTAAGACTCCTTGTGGGGGAAAACTTATCACTCATGACTCTCATTTATGAGGACTGCATTAACTCGAGACAAACTCTAATCTATTTACTAAATTTCTGAGGCATGTTCACATTTCTTGCCATTTCCTTTAGGAAATTCCAGTTTATTGTGTCATAAACCTCCCCAAAATCCGTTGGACCCGTACTAATATATTTAAATATTTTAATTTTTATCGCTTTTATGTCACCCACCAACAAAGGTGGATTCGAAGAGTTGAGGGCCCGGGCTCCGGGTCCCTAGGCAAAAAGTAAAAATATAATTTTTTTTATTTTAATTTGTGGCCCAATAATATTTTAGCTTATTTTATATTGAATAATTCTCGTATGCTTAACATTGCTGTGCTCAATTGTACTCATTTTTTTTAACTACGGCTATCTTTTCTTCGATAAGTTAATTGCGACTATCTAACATCATCTGTTCTCACAATAGGCCACGCGATGGAAAATTTGTACATAAAAGACGAAAAGTCTCATGCTCCGATGCTTTTCCGGCGACTTCATTTCCAGAAATTTCTAAAATCCTAATAAATAACTACTTAATTCAAAGGAAAAAGGTGTAACAAAATTTCCCATGAAGTCGTCTGAACCACGACAAAACGTTAGACTTTTGGTATTTTATGTATAAGTTTTCCATCTGTGTGTTCAATTGCGATAACAGACGGTCGTAGGTAGCCGCAATTAAAAAATTGAGTAGAGTGCTATTGTGCACACGAGAATTTGACTTTTATATTTATTTTTTTACCACAATTTTTTTGAAGTCCATCCTATTGTCGGCCAATGCCCACCCATTCGATCCACTCATTTAGTTGAACTTTCTGGCTCGAGTCCTCGACTCATTTAGCCCAGCCCAACTTATCAACATTAACATGGTTATATGGCTCAGGCCTCAGAGTGATACGTCATACCAACAGGCCAACAGCGGTTTTGGCCCATTTCAGTCAGATCGTCGAACTCCACGCAACAAACTTCAAGCCGGAGGACAAGATTCTCCCCTTTCTCGACCCCTTCCAAGTTTCAGATATCACTGAGAACACAAGCATTGGAATCCTCAGTACAGGAGGCAGATTACATATTAACAGAAATGGAAATGGACCCGGAAGAATTGGATAAATTTGTGATGGCATATTTGGATAAAAGGGGTTTTAAGCATGCGGGACTTGCTTTGCAGCAAGAGAAGAAGCAGAACAGCAAAGGCAGCAATGCTTCATCGACTGCGCAAATTGATCCTGATATTGCCAAACAAATCCTTGCCTTCTCTAAGTATGGACCAACTTAATTCAGTTTCGTTTGCCTTCTTACTGCACTGCACGCGTTACCTTCTATGTAATTTTGTTTACGGATTCGTTTATTCTTGACGATCTTGGGTTTCCATTGAATTAATTCCGCATTTAGTTTATCTTCTGCTTTTCTTTTATTGCTGATGATTGTTTTCAGGGTGTATGTCGAGTTTTTATATCCGCAAGGTTATTGTGTATGCTGCGATTTTCTCAGTAACCTTTTAAATTAGTTGGAACAGACCGCTTACAATTTTTAAATTTGAAGTATAGTGAAAAAAACATTAGAAGTTGTATAGGGTGGAAGGACAAATAAGAGTGTCCTTTCTCAAGTTTGATGTTGTCATTTGATGATATCAACCTATCTTGTGTTTGGATGGGGTTTCTTCATATATGCTGATTCTAAGGCTTGTGCTCGTCAGAGTGGATGGTCCCGTTCAGTATCAAGAAGGGTATGACAAACTGCGGTCATGGGCTTACAGTTCATTGGATCAATACCAGGTAGTTACCACTTCTTCCTACACTCTTGTTTATTTGCCTTGTTTTTTCCTTTCTTTACTAAAGAGGATAAATAAGTAATCATTTATTAGGGGTTTAGAAATTTTCACCGATAAAATTGCCTGAAACACATCAATGCAGGGCTATTAGTCACCTATGTGCGGGCTTTCTATCGGTGTCGACTGTCGCAATAGCCGTAGCATGTTTTGCACGGATTGAGCACAGAGGGCATATGGAATGAATGAATTGTGCTTTATTATCATTATTTTTTTATTTTTTATTATTTATGGGATGTCATATGCTTGTATAATCAAAATAAACAAGCATATTGACTGGATAGATATAGGTAAACAATCTAAACAACAAAATAAAATTATGAAAATATTAACATATTCAAGGAGACATGTGGAGAAAGGGTGGTGGAGTATATTTTTAATAGAAAATTTTAGTGTAAAAAACACGAGTTTAGTATGAGAAAATTGAGTTGATGTGTAACAAAATTATAAAATAAATAGGAAAGATGGAGAAAGTGGGAATGGTTGTACATAGCCTACCTGAGCATAATCAATGTAGAAAAATTAATCCTGGTTCTTCGTGTTTTGCAGCACGAGCTGGTTCGAGTGTTGTATCCAGTATTTATTCATGCATTTATGGATCTTGTAGCAAAGGGTCATATTCAAGAAGGTATTTTTCATTGGGCTTTTTCCTTGGTTATGAACTATTTAATCAGTGTAAGAGATCATTATGTTATTGGTGTTTAGCTCGAGCATTTTTTAATAGCTTCCGTGGAGACCATGAGGTGGCACATTCTCGTGACCTCCAAAAATTAGAAGGTGTTCTTTCTCCTTCGCATCTAGAGGTCTAGCACTTATCTAAAATGATTATCTTTGTTCCTTAATTTGACTTATTACTCCTCTGCATAGAGAGAATATAACATATCTTTTTTTGTGAATCCAGGAAATGGAATTTGCACATTCTCTAAGACAAAGCAAAGTGAGCATTAAGATATGCCAAGTAACTCTACTCTCTCTCTCTCTGCCTCTCAGCTTTCCCCGTCCGTCTAAATAATGCGTATCCAAATTCATTGTTATATGTGATCAGATCTCAAATTATGATTAAGATAGGATTGTATTGACTCATAAGAATTACAATAGAGCTACAAGTAACTTTTCAGAAACCACTTAGGAATAATTCTCTAGTAACCTCTTTATATAAAGTATCTTATTGGAGTTCGACGTTCGTCATAACATTAGGCGGGTGTACTGTTCCTTTTAAGTCCTGGTCCTACATTAGTGGTCTCGAGAAAAAAACTACCTTTTTATGCCCGCACACCTCATCCAATCTAGACGAAGGTTGTATCGGGGGGCATAGGTCTAGTTGAGCCATTAAGTCTAGAATATAAAGGGTTTGAGGCCTTTGAACTCTTGCAAGTGGGGTCTAGATTCTTGGGCAGTACTCATGCTTATGACAGAGGTCCACTTGAGAGAGTACCTCATCTAAGTCTATTTTCGCCATTGACAAAGCATTCAAATGTCAAATGTAAGAGTTCTTTCACATGTGTATAATGACACAAATTGAAGTATGATTAAACCAGATTGGTCAGAAGCCCCCGCAACATGGATTCTTTACTTTAAAGTGCAATGTTTGTCACACATACGTAGGAACTTCTTACCGAACATATCCAAGCGAAAAATGATACAGCTGTGCATGCATATATACTGATTGAGTTCTCAGTTTCTGATGGTTTAGTGGGAGTGTTCAAAACCTGTATTACTAACAGTTATTTATATCCATGTAGCAGGAGACAGAGTTGACCTTGTATTACTGTTGGTTGGAATATCTTACTATTACTTTACTTATGTTCAAGTTGCAGTTCAGCTACATAAGCAACATGGTTTATACAAGTTTTATGAACTAAATTTTATGATACATCAAATCAAATTTAGTAATAACGGTTCTTATAAGCTCCAGTTTGGTGTTTGCTACTGGATATGTTGTTAACATTCTTATTTTTGAATTTAGTACTCCTATGACCTGCTTCTCCAATTTCTACACAAGTCTCAATCAATAACGATGCTTGGTATCATCAATGAGCATATCAACTTTCAGGGTGCAGTTTCCTTGCTCATATTTGTTATCCTAAAATGCAATTCTGCTTTAACGCTTTGTAATTTCCACTTACTTTTGTTAATTTATATCAATGATATTGTTGACAGTTTCCCCCGGACAACCCAATTCAATTGCTGATGATGCTGAATTTGTCACACTTTTTGGAAATGATCATGATACAGCTAATTTGATCAATCAGAAAGAAGTCCATTGGGGGGTAAGCCACCACCGTTACTGAATATATTGTCCTCTCCCATTCCCTTTCATGGATTTTCTATCCTAGCCCTTCAATTTAATGTAATTCTTGGCCTGTTCTTTCTTGTTGATTATATTTGCTCACTTTTAGAATACCAAGTTATTTTTGACGGAAAAGATAATTGCTCTGCCAACCCGTTTGGCATATAGCATCTATGATCAAATATACTTTTGTTATGTATAAAAGGAGAAAGGTAGATGTTTGTTTATATTGCCCTTTTAGCACGTTTCTTTTAATAATTGAATAATTTTTGTTTAAGTGCTATCAACTTTGTTCGTGATGCTAGTAGGAGTACTGAGTTGAGTATGGTTCGAATCAATTTGTTGATTTCAAATTTTTTTTCACTTGAACTTGTGTGGATAACTTCAAAAACTTCAGATCCTATTTACTAAGGAATCTGTTCAGTTTTTGGCAAATCTTAACTGGAATATGTTACTGTATTGTCTTCAGCTCACCCACATGGCTGCTCATTTATGATGGGCATGTATAAAGGAGAAACCTGCTGTCTTTTATTTGCCTGTAAGCATCTTGAAAGCATAGTGATTGTTCCCACAGATTTTTTGTTATCAACCTGGATGGTTGACCGAGCGATGGTTGGAATTGAAAAGGCTCAAAAGCATAGCTGAATTTTTACTACTAACTACGGCCTCTCTTACATGGAGATATCTTTGTCTCTATCTTAATTCTAACAATAATTAGAATTCGAACCCTAAAAACTCATTTGAATATTAAGTCAGACAACATTATTTGATTTATTCTACCAAAATTCTATCAAATCAAAACAAAAGAATATTGACCAATTGAACTTATTTCAATTTCAGGACATTTTTCTTCTTGTAGCTAACTCAGACCTGTTGTTACATAGATATGGTTGTTGAGCTATAATTTATTTTTTCCTGAACTTCTTGCCACCATTATCATTGCTGCAGTTTTCTACATGTATCTGCTATAAAGAGTCCGCAGCAGTTGAAAAGTATTTTGTGTACGCACTCTCATGCAATTTTATATTTTAGCAGTTGCTTGAAGATTCTTTGGAAGAAAAGTGGGAGAAGACGGGGGCTTCACACGGGGATTCTGAAAAGGCAGATGGAGAAATGATGGAAGTGGAAATGGAAGAAAATAAGGTTGCCATTTTTTTCTACCGTTTTCAGTATTTTCCTCACTTTAACCACAGTAAAGACCACACTTTCTTACGCCAACTCTTATGATTTTTCTTTCTGGTGGCCAGAAAAGATCTGTTGATGGCAAGCAAGGCATCACACTTAAAAAGCAAAAAAGGGACAAGGCAGTTGGTACTGCAGCAAAAGCTGCTCGTTCAGAGAATGTCGCAGTTTCTGTTGCACCACATGTCAAACCAGAGCTTGCTTTGCCAGCAATGTGAGTTCTGAAAAAAAACATGTTTAATTGCATTCTTGCTTCTCAATTGTATGGCGACAAGAATAGTTGACTTTCTTAATTTGTTTTATGAGCTATTTTTAATGTGTTTTATGAGCTATAGATGAGAATAGTTAGTTGACTTTTTTTTAATGTGTTTTACAGTCCAATAGAAGTGGAACATTCTATTCTTGAAGATTTGAGAAACCGGGTGCAGTTGGGTAATACGGCATTACCTTCCATCAGCTTCTATACTTTTATCAATGCGCATAAAAGGTATTCTTTTTTTAAGAGGAGAATATTGAAATAGGCATCTAGTACTTCATAATGCCGCCCCGTGAGAGATTTCTGTATCTTACGCCAGCTTGAATTGTGCTTCAATATCTCATGATGGGTCAATGGTGGCTGGTGGATTTTCTGACTCGTCACTGAAGGTTTTTATACTTTTCTACGGACCTATTTGTCTTCATCAATCCTTGTTACTCTTTGATATGCTAACGAAAAACCTTGATTAAAAGGTTTGGGACATGGCAAAGCTTGGGCAGCAAAATGGAAGCGGTAAGCTGGTTTTCGTCTTCCTCTTCCCTTCTAATAATATTTCCGTGTAAGACTAATTTAATTTTTCCTGTCGTCAATTGTTTCATGTATGTTGAATAATTAAATGATTGTTTTTAGAAGTGCACAATTAATTGGCTAGCATGCTCATCATGATGTAGTTTTGTAATTGGGAGAACAATGAAGCAATTAACAATAAGTATCTCTGGAATATTGTGTTCTCGGTATCATGACCAGCGTCGACACCTTGAATCATTTGGAGAGTCTTATTGTTTAAGTTGTTATTGGCGGATTTCCTCCCTTGTCGACATATATGTCATGTTGAATGGGGTTCACTCACGAAAACCCTTCAATCTAAATGAGAAAAGGTGATTTGCGTTGATTCAATTCAATCTTACTCGTCCTATCCTTAGAGGCTCAACATAAAGAGTATAATGTAGATGGACTCAATGATTCCTATTTAAAAACTCAACTGCTATAAAAGTCATATTCCCAGTCGCTTCTTCCTCTGTGGGTGGCATTTTTTTTAATGTGCTGGGAAGTTTGACTTTCTTCATTCAATTCGTGTGGCTCCTTCATTATTCTTGTCTCCCATGCCGGGTCGTTTGTATCTGCACTAATGTTTCTTACTGCTTTGATGTCTGTGCATGTGGTGTCTTGTGCATCTCCACTTTTCCCCAGTCGTACAACGTTGTACTAATAGACCAAGGAGAGAAACCCTTGTACTAATAGACCAGGTAACTCAATGATAAAGAACTTACCACAAATCTGAATAAGTATTGAGTTGTGAAAGGAGTGTTTACAACTTAACTTAATGCAAATGGATTAAACAATATTTAAGTGCCTATATTAATGTGATTATGGATGGGCTACTTTACTAGTTAGTATTACATTTAAATTCAGGAGGCATAACTGGATATTGAGTGTTCAACCAAATTAATCCAGTGTTATGGTAGAGTTATTCTAGTTGATCCTTTATTTATTGACATGGATGTAGTCTTGGAGAGGTATGCCGTTTGCCATCCTACCAAGATTATGGTACTAAACTACCAATCATGCTTATTTTCCGTATAAAAGAAAAAAAAACAGAACTGTCAGAGTTAAACGTTTTCTTCCTTTGCTTCAGGCCTTTTCAACTATTCTTTGTTTTCTCTGTCAGTTTTTTTAACTTTATATAATATAATATGATCATGTTGACAAAATGTTCATGGACGGGTTACTTTTATTGATATCAGCTAAATTACCAAGTGATATCGAATCAGCTTCTTCTGAGCATTTGCCAAGCTCAAACTCTTACGGGAGATCTTACACGTTATTCCGGGGTCATGCTGGGCCAGTCCATTCTGCCACTTTTAGTCCATTTGGGGATTTTCTCCTATCTTCATCATCGGATTCTACAAGTAAGTTAATCTCTACAATGGCCTCATGCATACTTCTCATCCTGTACATTTGATCCCAATGATGTCTAATGCAGTTCGGTTATGGAGTACAAAGTTAAATGCAAATCTCGTTTGTTACAAGGGCCACAATTACCCTGTGTGGGATGTGCAGGTGTGTTTAATACGTTCAGAAAATGCCAATGCTCCATTGTCCCCCATCCCTGTTGCCTCCTCTCACTAGCTACAGGATTTCGTAAAATCATAGAGAAACTCCAGTAACTGTTTTCATTCATGACATCTTTATTTGGAGCGCACACACTAGCTCTTGATGCGGTTACTTTGACAAACCTCAATGGGGTTAGAAAGCCATACTTAACTACTTAGAACTTTGTACCGTGTAACAACCACCTAAAAAAATTTCATGGAATCTGGTTGCTTTTTTATTGTGCTATTTTCTCATTACCTTTTCTGTTGCATTTGTATTCATGGTGTTGAGAGATATCATGGGTCTGGGTTTACTTGCACGGCTACCAGTATTTTCTGTTGCTCGTTTTGTTTTTGTCCGTGGTTGGGAAAATCTTATTGGTCTTGAGATGTCATTTCTGAGACTGCGATAATCTTCATGCAGTTTAGTCCTGTGGGACACTATTTTGCTAGTGCTTCTCACGACCGAACAGCAAGGATTTGGTCCGTGGACAGAATACAACCTTTAAGAATAATGGCAGGTCATTTGTCAGATGTAGATGTGAGCACCTGCTACTCTTTTTTGTCCCTTTTTCCTTGATGACTTATTCCCGTCTCCCCATCCTCATCCCTTCTATATAAAGAGAGAATATAATGCCTTATGCCACATGGCTGTTTCGAAAGCTATTTAATGATTTCTTGGAACCCTCTTCTATCTTTTAGTGCGTGCAGTGGCATGTAAACTGTAACTATATTGCGACCGGGTCCAGTGACAAGACAGTGCGCTTATGGGATGTTCAGAGTGGGGAGTGCGTTAGAGTTTTCATCGGTCACAGAAGTATGATTCTGTGTTTGGCAATGTCGCCTGATGGTCGCTATATGGCATCTGGTGACGAAGACGGTACAATCATGATGTGGGACCTTGCAACCGGCCGATGTGTTACCCCTCTGATTGGCCATGGTTCTTGCATATGGTCAATTGCCTTCAGGTCGGACACACTTTCCATATTCTAACATGTCTAGTCTACTTTCAATTGGGAAAATGACAGGCTTTTTAACCGTTGAGCAAAAAAAATTCGATGCCTACTGTTTCAGCTGTGAAGGTTCCCTTCTTGCATCCGGTTCTGCGGATTGTACTGTAAAATTATGGGATGTAACAACAAGCTCGAAGGTGCCAAAATCAGATGAAAAGTAGGTCAAGCAATCTTCTCCTTGGGCACATCTTGTTGATTTGTGATGATTATACTCTTAGGTTGTTCTAGACGGAGTCTCAGGAACAACTTATGTTACTATATATATATTTCTTTTAAAGTCCATTTCTGCTCCTGCCGCTAGAAACACTTGTGAAGAAATTGCAGTCAAACAGCTTCTTCAGAAACTTGTTTTTGAAGCAAGTTTCAAGATATTTTATTTGTAGTTTTTTCGCTGATACTTCTAATATTTCTAATAAGTTGTTTTTTCTGCTTTGATGTACCTCTAAGCATTTCTTGGGAAGAGGTGTGTTGTCCCTCTCGTGGCACTGCGGGATTGGCCGGTCAGCAGGTCCGTGCAAAGACATTGATCACCGGCCCACCTGCCACACCAATCCCGCAGTGCTACATGGGCACTGCATAGTGTGCGACTCATCACACACACCCTAGATCCCATTTCTTGACAATCCACAAGCTCTCCGAAATCATGTCTCAATTGTATTTTTTGGCAGAATTGGAAGCACTAGTCGACTGAGACCGTTGAAGACTTTGCCCACCAAATCGACTCCGGTGTATGATCTCCAGGTAAGCAGGCTTGAGTTGCTTCTTCACCTTACACCCATTTTCATGACTCTCTTCTAACAAACTTGCCTCAATCATGTCACTGGAAGCAGTTCTCCAGAAGGAACCTTTTATTTGCCGCTGGGGCTCTCTTAAAGTAGACCATGACCAAATTAGATGTGCAGTGCACATGGATTTATTGATGGAGAATGGGATGTTTCATGTTGGCTGACAATGGCAAATGCCTTTTACACCACATCATTGTATTGTTTGTGGATATGGTGGTGTAGTTTCATGGTATTACGTTAGATATCGTCTGAGATCGCAAAACATTTTTCAGAGTCACTTTTGGAAAGTTCTATTTAAATTGAGTGGGACTCTCTCTCCCGACCCACAACCTATTATCCTCAGTCCGATGACCAAACAGATGTCCGGGTGGTACTAAGATTCGAATCCTTGACCTCACATAACCACACACATCATTAGGTCTTAATTGTTCCTTAGAACAGTACTTGCCCGCTTTTGTCTCTGAAAAGCCCCACCATTGGTCTACCTTCCCCCCTTGGGCTGGATATGTCATCAATACTCAGCTACAATGAAAGCATCAAGATGGTGCCTTTCCAAGTTGTGTGTGTTCGCCTGCCTCCGACTATCCTACCTTATTCTTTTGGCGCCAGCAGCCTACTTGTTTGGATGCTATGTTACCGGAGCGTGATGACCTCCTACAGCTCATGGGCCATAATATTGCTCAGTCACATGTCTGGATGTTCGTTTTGCTAACCAACACCGTCGTGATGTTGAATTTGACATTGGTGATTTGGTCCTCCTCCATCTTCGACCTTATGATCAGGCCAACACACTGTGGCTCGACAGACTTCTCACAAGCTGTGGAGTCTTTTTATGGGACTTTTGAGATTCTTGAGCATGTGGGAAAAGTTGTGCATCGTCTGGAGCTTACTGATGTTGCTCGCATCCATCCCGTCTTCCACATTAGCTTGCTCAAAGATTTTCTCATCAAAGTTGGCCTCACTGACATTGTCTCTGTCACAGGAGTTTTGGCTGGTCAATCATAGTCTATTCCAGTGGCTGCTACTGTTACCCGTTCCCATCAAGAAATGGCTAGTTGCTTGGTCAGATTCTCCATCTATTGATACTTATTTGGAGCTCATAACCATGCTTCAGAAACATTATCTATACCCCGCGTTCCCATCAAAGTTGGACGGTCAGAGCCCGTTTAGTGCCTAATCGACCTAATCGGCCGCCTAAGCGGGCTTTTAAACTACATAAGCGGTAATTCGGACAAGGCGAAGGGCAACATACAAGCGCTTAGGTGGCGCTTAAGCGGCCTAGGCGACCTACTTCTCGCACAGAATCTATACCTCCACCTTGAGGACAAGTTAGATTTCTCATGGGGAGAGGAGTGTTACAATTAAGGCACCTCCAGGGAAACCTCAACCACGTCGCTCTACTTACCAACCCAAGCTTAACTGCAGCTACGACGGCTTTGAACTGGCAAAATGGTGATCAAGCCCCAAAGCTTCCGAATTTATTTATTGCTTTATTTATATTAATTAGAATCAAATAAGATTCCTTATATGTAAGAAAATATTTCTCAATACATTAACACACACTAGACAATAGCACAATCCGCCAAAGACATTTGTGCGCTTCAAACATCAAAGTATTAGTAATTCAAATGTAAAAGCTATCATAGATTTCACGTCAAAACAACTTCATTTCTTCTCATTGCACTGTCAACAAAACATTTTTTTCACGATGGAAAAGAATGCCAAGGATTCTCCCATCCCATCAGAAGTTTTTGATTAACGAACAACTACTCCCTCCCATAAGTGCCTAGAAAATAACCCCAGAACCACAACATATACCGTGGAATCAGGATGCTGCTTCAACATGGCCAAAGTGAACGGCACCTTGAGCGTAATGCCCACGGATGCCCCTCCCACCACGCCCTCTGTAGTAACTGTTCCTTGGATAATAGCCACTGGGTTGATCATAAAATTGGTTGTATCCGTTCTGATAGCCACCCCGGCTGCCACCTCGACCTCCACGACCACCATTGCTGTATGATCTTCGCCCACGGCCACCACGACTCCCACCTTTATAGTTCTGGTACTGCTGCGTAGAATCATGCTCCTCCTCCAAGTTCATGTCTCCGGTTTCATTAACTTTGGTATCACCTGAGCCCATTTCTGTCGGAGCCTGAACCTGTGCTGTAATCTCTGCCTCCGGACCTCCCTGTAATAAAAACAAGCAAATGCTTGTTATAAATACGAAGTAAGAAAGACTGAGTACTCCGATATTCAGAACCACCTCCTGTTAAGAAAACATAGTACCTGATGAACTTCTTCTACAGCACTAACCTCATCTTCACAGATTTCATCATCATAAGAATTGGGTGATAGTTCTTCCTGCTAAGCATGAGCCGAGATATAATGACATAAAAAAAAAAGATATAATGTCATAGAAATGTAGAATGCCAAAAGAGAGAAAATATAACCAAAAGAAGACATCTTACATGTAGGTGCTAAGTTCATGATTAAGCAAGCACAAATAACGGAGGCTACAAGCTACTTTGTCGCAGCCAAGATAGGTGTCCGAAATGAACATATAGCCAGCTTTACCTCATTATTTTGTATGAAGGTGTTATTACCAACAGCATGCTATATGAGATAACACAAGTAATTAACTCCATCTAATTAGATCAAGTGGAGTACTTGAGTATTTCTAACACAAAAACTCATGAAGTTGAAATAAGCTGCAAAAATAAATTAGAACTAGAACCAGATGATACAACAAAGTGGTTAAAATGTAACCCACATAAAAACCACGCATTGCTAACCAACGGGCATTATAATCGGCCTTCTACGACATTAACTAGAAGTTCTAACATTCAGAGAGAAAAAATGAAACACATTATGCATTGTTCATCAATTAGTAAAGTGGTTTAAAAGTAAGAACCACCTGCTGTTGATACTCCTCATGTGAGCCTTCGACTGGGACAGTCACACCAACAGCAGGAAACACATGCACTGATGCCTGAAAAGAACTGTAATTTCCTGCTGCTGCCACATCAACTGGCGCTTTTCCCTCTGGAGTAGTTGTATAGTAGTCAGAGGCAATTATTTTATTCAACTTTTCCTTCAAGTATGCATCTAATGTACAAACATATAGGAGAATCAGTTGGATAGCCTATTTCCGTAATAGATCATATAAGTAATATAACACAGTTTATAACTGCACACTGCACAGCAATCAAGTGAACAAGGGAAGCATGCATCGAGATTCATATGCAAACAACCATTACTACAGATACATCAATAAAATGTAGCGCTAAAGTAAATTCAAACGATTACTATTGACATATGAGCCAGCCTTAAATGTTGGAAACGATAAATCAAGCACTACGTTCACATCAAATATGAAAAATAAAGGCACCACTCCTTCAATGGTTAATCATCTAGTGACAACAAAAAACTAAAGCATAGATGGCATTTGAGAATGCAAATGTACCAAAACTTGCAAACATAGATCAAGGGTAAGGTTTTCATACAAGTGATATTTGAATTAGGATCTATGGGTTGGTCTGAGTTGGCAAGCCATAGCTTTGCATGCTCCATACACTTCTGCAGCGCATTCTTATGAGACGAGCTCGAATCAACAGGCCGAGAAATCAATAAACCCCCAAGAGTTGAAATCAAGTCCAAGTCCCACTCCTTCAAAGGATCCCCCGCAGTATCGTCATCTGTAACGTAGTCATACGTAAGGCAGCGATTCCTCTCATGGGTCCTAGTAACCATGTTGTCGCGGGCCGCCATTAATGTCTTCACATCAAACATACTGCCAAAGTAGAGCAAATTTAGCAGATCATAAACAGTTGAAACACCATCACCTCCGGCCTTGGCTTCCTTCCCCTCGCGCACTTCCTCATTTTGGATTCCTGAACTCAGGCTATCCGGATTTCGTTGATTCTTCTCAAGAACGAGCTGAATCTCTTGCTCCACGGCTTGAGAAAGGGGTTGCCGTAGTTTTTCCAACTCGTCTATGCCGGAGAGAACGGCAGATTTGGACCGTAGGGTTTCTTCTTGTTCCTTGTTGAGGGCTTTTCCGAGAGCGGCAGCCTCCTCCATCTGTGTTATGCGGTTCATCTTCTTGCGCAGGGCTCGGAGGCGTTTGTTGATTAGATTTAGAACTGGTCCATCGTTGGTGAGCTCAGAGACTGACGATGCTGATGCTGCCGCCATCCTTGGTGTTTGCGTTTGGCAAACTATAGTGCAACTGGGGTCTTCAATAGGCCCGTACGCCGCTGTGAACGGCGGAGGAGGGTGTTTAGAAGGGTTTCTGAGAACCAGGCGAAGCGGCGGACTTGGTGAATCGAGCGCGAGAGAGCAGAAGCAGAGAGGATGTGGTGAAATATCAAAGCCTTAAATAGTCTATTTTACATGGCAATTTATCTTGGATCATCAATTTACTTCCATTTTTTTTACCAAAAATCTTCTAGAAGTTTCTGTAATTTTGTTACTCAAATATCATAAAGCAACATATTATCCATTTTCAAATCTCAATTCCAATATTCAAAAGATAAAGCATGCCTCGTCGTTCATCAAAGCCAAAGGCCCAATAAAAGCCCATTTCAAATACCACCTGAGCAACATCACATCCCATGAAAAGTTGTACTTTCCAGATCCACACTGATTCCCACAGCCACAACACAACACAAACAAGGTCGGGTATTCGAACCCTATAGACTCGTGGGCATTGTCGGACCTACATGTACACAGATCCTGGTTTCACCTCTGGACTGATTTTGGGTCTGTCCAAGTCCAATAGGATCAAGATTTGGTTTGCCCACAAAAAATTAATCTCTCATATGGGCCGAAATTGGTCCAAGTTCCGCCCTTGCCGGTGGGGTATCAAAAGTGTCAATAGAGATCGATTGGTAATAGATCTTTTTTTAATAATTACTATATGAATTTTAATAAAATGGGCAATTTGGGGCGATTTCTCTTTGTCAAAAAACCATTAATTTCGCGGCCATGGCAGTGGAACTTGCTGCCGAATGTTATATTTGCAAATTTTACTGAAAAATTATTTTTGGCTTTTAAGGATGGCTTTTAAAAAAAGTTACTTTTATAAAGACGTTATTAAGTATTTGCAGTGAGGGCTTTACCGCGACAAAAGTTAAAAAATAGTGTGACAAACAAGATATAATACAGAGAAATTTCTGGGTATTTTGATATTATCGATTTGTTTATATAGACAAAATTATCGTAAAAGTGAATTTTGAAATAATTACAAAATTGTTACCGCCTTAAGCCTCACAGAAGCAACTCCAATGGAGCTTTTGACTTTTGAGCTTTTGTGGTCTTTTCCACCACATGAAGCCAAAATTACAAACAGTATAAAAAAGTTTTCTGCTATTGAAAAGCCAAAAACAGCTTTTTAATTGAACTTGCAAACATAGCCTAACTTGGAGTCAGTGTCTACTAGCCCATCTTGTAGCCATATTGTGACTATCATTCCTTTTCCCTCGAGATTAGCACGAGCAGAATGAGTATTGGTATTGTTTGTTCTGAAATTTAGGAAGAAAACATAACTTGATTATGAAGAAATGATCTTGGTGCATCTAAACATACGTCTAACTTATTGACTATAGTTGTTTAGACTAAAAGCATCAACTAATTCGATGCTTGTCGGACAGATGGTGGATGACTTGCTCAAATATTTACTTAAGCTTTAACATGTTTTGGAAGGAGATGGTCTTAGATATCCAACAATCCTTCCCTTAAACTGAAGAGAAACATTGAAGTCTGATATGTTTCTTCAATTTAGTAAAGATGGGCAGCTTGCAGATACTAAGGTCCCCCGTAGCTTAATGAAGAAATCCATAATAAGGGCTTTGTTTGAATATCAATAACCTTCTCCTGAGTCTGACTATATGACATTTCAATAGCGCCATCTTTGGTCAATTACCCTAAGGAAATGAAATCTCATATCTATGTGCTTGCTGTAGACATGTAGAACAGGATTCTTTGATAATTTTATGACAGAGTTCTTGTAATGGTAAAGTGTTGCAGGCTGGAGTTGCTATGTGTTTTGAGTTCTAGGATTTGTATAATCCAAGCACCTTGACAAAAACATGATGCAATTGAAATAAATTCCGCCTCAGGTGGTTGAAAGTGAAACTATTGGCTGCTTCTTAGAAGATCACATGTACTGATGTGCTCTTCCTATCATCTAAATATCTTGCATAGTTACTATGTGAATAACCTATCAGCTGTTAGTTTCCTCCCTTCTTATAGAACAAACAAACTCGGTGGTTCCCTTCACATATCTTAGAATTCTTTAGGCAACCTGACGACGTATGACCATAGGATTCTGCATGAATCTGCTGATCAGGCTAACTACAAACATAATATATGGCCTCATTATTGTTAGGTACATGAGGCGACCGACGATTTGCTTGAAATGGGTGCTGTTTATTTTCCCCCTTCTTCGGTTTTGGTGAGCATTCAAATTGGAGCCATAGGAGAGTTGCAACTACTCATGTTGGATCTCATTAGAACATCATGCACATATTTGTTCATCATATGAATATACCTTCTGCATTTTGTATCACCTCCAAACCAAGAAAGTATTTCATTTCCCAAGATCAGTCATTTCAAATTCTTTCATCATGGCGAAACATATAAATATACCATTTTGATGTTGTTTTAACAAACAAGGTGTATTCATGAGGACTCTTGACAAATCATTCACTCATGATATAAGTCTCTATTTTGCTATATCAGGCTCTTGGAGCTTTTTTTTAACCCATATGATGTCCTTTTCAATTTATCTTGGAGGCTGAGCAATGAAAACATTTTCATTGAGTTACTGTGTAGTAAGGCTAACTCAACATCCAACGTATACAATGTTCAATTTTTGAGAGCAACTAAGAATGAATAATTCTAACAGCGTCCGTGCAAGCTACAGGTACAATGATCTCTATATAATCAATTTCATAATCCTGTGAGTATCCTTTGGCTACAAGCCTGGTTTTATGCTTGCCAATTTCTCCATTTCCTTCACTTTTGTCTTATAAACCTACATAACTCCAACCATTTTCGCTCCATCTGTCGTCGGGAGTTGGGCAGGCCAGATGGTCTCTGTGCAGTGATTCACGATGGTGAAGAATCTAGCAGAATCCGACAACTCCAATAGTGTGCATTTGAACTGCTAGAAATAATAATATGTCATGGGTAAAAAATTGATGTTTGACATCAATGCATCTACCCTACCATGACCAAGAAGTCATGGTAGGATAGAAAAGAAGTCATGCAATCCCTTAATTTAAGGGATTGCAAAGACTTTTATAGGAAGAATTAATTGCACGTGTCGTAGGAGTTTTGTACATATATCTACGTAATGAACATGAAAGGAGAGTAAGAAAAACCAAGATAAAAGTTTCTCCCAAATCGTGTTCTATTATGGTATCGGAGCTGGAGAATTGATCCCCAATTTTTTCGTCATCTACCAGTGTGCGGGACGATGAAAGAAGCGGCAAAGATTTTTCCTCAATTTAGGTACAAAAACACATCAGTTATCACATGTTCTATCTCATTGCAGGCCATTAGAATGTCACTCTTTGTGTTACTTTCATGCGGTGATTGTCACCAAGCTTCACAGTTGTGTAAAAATTGCTATTGAAATTTGTGAAAAGCTGTCTGTGTTCCACACATATGATTACTGCACATGGAGCCAAGAAACCACACCTCATTAGCAGCAGAATCTGACTGACATCCTTCTTTAAAGGTCATTAACTAGAATTCCTCACTGTTGTCCTCTACATAGTGAGTTCTTGCTTCCATACTTCTTTGAGGACACTCATTTTTATTGTATCCATACATGTGACATATAAAACATTCATCATTGGATCTGTCAAAATTCAGTCGACCTCTCTCACGACCATGACCTCCTATGAAGTTACTACGTCCTTGTCCTCTCCAAGCTCCTTCACGGGTTACAGCCAAGGCTTTCTCCTCAGGGCCAGCCCTGGGGTAAGCCCAGTGAGTCGGCCGGCTAGGGCATCCGACTAAGGGCATCCGGCTAGGGGCTCCGGCTAGGAGCTCCGGCTAGGAGCATCCGGCTAGGGGCTCCGGCTAGGAGCATCCGGCTAGGGGCTCCGGCTAGGAGCATCCGGCTAGGGGCTCCGGCTAGGGCTCCGGCTAGGAGCATCCAGCTAGGGTGGCATCCGGCTAGGGGGCCGGCTAGGGCATCCCGGACCCCAGGGTCGGCCCTGTTTCTCCTTGACTTCATGGCTATTCATGCATCGTTCGTGCACAAGAAGGCTGCTTTGCAACATGTCTATTGAAAAATGAGACAAGTGGTTTGATTCTTTGATAGAACAGACTGCATAGTTGAATTTGATTGTCATTGATCTCAAGATCTTCTCAATTTCAACAGTATCAGTCAATAGGTCACCATGGAGGGTCATTTTATTGGTTATGCCAATAGTCTGAGCGAAATATTCATTTATTGTTTCTCCAATCTTCATTGAGAGCAGTTCAAACTCCATGCGTAGAGCGTGAAGCTGAGCACGTTGAATCCTTGTTGATCCTCAGTATTTCTATTTCAAAGAGTCCCGAATGTCTTTGGCTGAGTCTTTCTTGAGAATTTTCTTAAGAAAAGCACGATCAATAGCTTGAAATAGATAGTTTTTTGCCTTCAAATCTCAAATTCATTTCGTCAATTTGTTTTTGCTGTGCCTTAGAGATTGTAACTTCATCTTCCACATTTTAAACTTCAGTCTCGATCAAGAACCGGACTCCTTCGACCTCAAGAAATTCTCCGTAAGTATACACCAATGAGAATAATGATCATCAAGTTTAGGCATTGACAAAATTATTTTCAGGCATTGATCATCAAGTTTCAACCAAACACAGCCTAAGGTTGAAACTTCCACCTCGTCACTTTTACCTAAGTCATGAACTTTGTACTTACTGCCCCTCACCCCACCCCCTAGCCAATGACTTTGTGATAACGCCAAAAAGGTTCTGTAGTGGGGCCGGCCCCATTGAATGGAATCGGGTTATTTTCTTTTGAGATTAGTACTCGTAGGCGGGGAGGACGGGTGTGGGCCATGAGGGCCCATCACAAACTTTATTCAACCAGGGTACACAGCACGCGGTGTTGCAGGCCCAGTCCAAATCGGGTGGGGACCGCCACCCGGCAAGACCTCTGCACTGTCCCTCGTGTACGATTCAGGGTCATGCATATTGATATGGATTGGTTTTTATAAAGAATAATGGTATTTGTATTTTTTTTTTTGGATTTTATTTTTTAAATTTTATGTATCAATCAAGTATTACAATGAGGCTAAAAATGGGATTACAAAAAGGTACTATTAGTATTATTCACTTATATAAAAAGAAATAATGATGCCGCTTTGTTTTTAATATCGAGTATATTTTGATTTATTTTATTTTTCTTTTTTGAAAATGCAAAACGTAGCATTTCAACAGTAAGGTTATTTATACATTGAAATAAATAGCATCTAATTTTATTTGATGGTCCATATTAAAATTTAATAAAATATAAATGGCTTTAACTAGGATTTTACATGAACACGCCCGTTTGTAAATTATCTAGAATTCAGCTCGTTTTAATCTCACTCGTTTGTCCCAAAAAATTAACGAACTAGAACCAAAAATGTGTTCACAAACAGTCTTAATGAACACGAGTTTTTTCGTGAATGCTTAATGAATGTTAGTGAATAATTAAAATGATATAATAATAATATTATTTTAATATAAAATATCAAAATTAATATTGTAATATATATTTTTATTACTTTGTATTTACAAATTTACTAGTAAATTGTCCGTGACTGAAGTCACGGGTGTGCGAATACTACGATGTAAAGAGAATGTGTACTTATCAAGAGCTATCGAAGAAAGTGAATTAATACGAAAACAAATTGTTAATATGTAAGAATACACAGGTGTAAAGATGAATGTTACAATGAAGTATGTTCATAATAATTATCGATACCAAAGAGTTTGAAATCTGAATGCGAGTAAGTTATAAATACTAGTAAATTGCCCGTGACTGAAGCCACGGGTGTGCGAATACTACAGTGTAAAGCGAATGTGTACTTATCAAGAGCTATCGAAGAAAGTGGATTAATACGAAAAAAAATTGTTAATATGTAAGAATACACAGGTGTAAACATGGACGTTACAAAGAAGTATGTTCATAATAATTATCGATACCAAAGAATTTGAAATATGTCATGTAGTTGTCCATATGGCAAATACCAACATGACCTTGTGCTTATATCGACCATTACAAATGGATAAGGCAAAGGTCAAACAACGAAGTCGTACATAAGTCTGCTCCATTGTAGTTAGAGTCATCCTATTTAGCTGTAACGTTATAGGAATGGAGAATGAGATAACAACTTGACGTTTATATTAACAGTGTATCAACTTCTCAATATTACCCGTGACTAAAGCCACGTGTGCGAAAATATAACAATGTAAAGTACTCTCCAATGAGAGATGTAAAGCTGACATATCATAGTTCACATTGTTATATAAAACCATATACATGCTCCTAACATATATCAACAGAGCATACATTGGAAATGGTTAGGCATGTATACTAATCATTTGGATTATAATCCACATGAGAGGACTTCTGTTGGAATTGGAGATACTGCAGGGTAAGGATGGTGCATCCTTGTACCGGCAATTTGTGTTGTAGAGCTTTTGCCGATGCGCTAGTTGTCGTCAAGTTGCTTAATAATGGACTACCATTGAGGAATAAGTCCTTCCTAATCAAAAAGAAGATGATATGGCAATATCACTAAGTAAGAGAAAATAGATTTAGACAACAAAGAAGATAACTTGGCAGATGTATAAACTCTGAAGGACATCAATGCATTGGAAAAAAATGAAGTCTAAATACATTTTAAGAACCCAATACAAATGAAGGGATTGGCAGATATAAGCCACGAATTCGAGTGTTAGAAAACAGACCCGCCTCTCTCTAGGTTCAAGCCTCGTGTGCGCAGGTGCGTGTGTGTGGGCTAATATAATTAGGAAAGTGGGCAACCCTCATTAAAATAATAAGCTTATGGTGATTTATTGTATCCCACAATCCTATTTATACTTGTGAATTTGATTTGATGAAATCGGTATGGGACAACTTTATTCTCAATACTCCCCCTCAAGTTCAATTAGGTGAATCCTGTTGGACTTGGACTAAACACGAATAATGCCCACTTGAGCCAATTCCCATTTTGGGATCAATACTCGGGATTTTCCCGGAAAAAATTACGAGGATCTCAGAAACAATTATCGAGGCCTCCTGAAATAATGCCCAAATTGGGTCAAACTCCCACAGGCCCATTGGGCCAATTCACTCCGGACTTTCCCGGAAATACTCTTGAACCTCAGACCGCCCGCTTCGATATCATGTTATGATCCGTGAAAATACCCACATATCTCACCTTGTTTCCTCGGATCTTTGGATGTTCCGTATTTGTCCATATTCCTAAAGATCGTCGGACTAAACTCGAACCATGTGCTCTGAAGTGTGTGTTTGTCGGCTATGGAGTAAATCAGAAGGGGTATAGGTGTTATGATCCGGTCTCGCAGCGTGTGTATACCATGCTTCATTGTGATTTTGTGGAGTCTGAGTTCTTCTACCGTGCAACGCCATCTAGTCGTCAGGGGGAGTCTCATCATGACTCGCTAGACTGGGTTGCTCTATCTTCGATTGATGTGTTGCCTCCAGTACAGCCTATCTCACTGCCATGCGACACTTCTTCTCTGGATATCGAGGTATGTGCCCCTACTTTGTCGTCTAATTTATCTCACCCTACATGTGTGGTTTCTCCGTCTATACAGCCTTCTATTGATATAGTTGATGAGTCTGAAGACACGATTACTCGTGGAGTTGACAATGGGGAACATGTGGGGGCAACGTGTGTGCTACCCGCACAAAGCACAAGGGGTATTGCAGTAAAGAGATACTCACTTGATCATATTCCTGGGTAGAAGAGATATCTGATGGCGCATTTGTTTAGGGGGAGCGAGTCTGAGACTACGAGATCATTTGTGATGTCCTTATACAGTGAGGAGATCCCGATGAGTGTAGAGGTAGCTATGGGTATTCCAGAATGGAAGGAGGTTATGGAATCTGAGATGAGGGCCCTACGGAACAGCCACACGTGGGTAAAAAGGAAACTACCTCCGGGGAAACGCTCAATTGGATGTAAGTGGGTATTCACCATAAAAAGGAAAGCTGATGGCACAATTGAAAGATACAAGGCAAGGCTTGTGGCGAAAGGATATATGCAGACCTATGGCGTGGACTATTCTAAGACGTTCTCTCCTATTGCCAAGATAGATACGATCCGAGTACTATTCTCAATTTGCGGCAAATAGGGATTGGCCATTACACCAATTTAATGTGAAGAATGTCTTTCTTCATGAGGATCTAGAAGATGAAGTTTACACGGAAGGACCTCCGGGATTCTCGAGTGATTTTCGACATGGAGATGTGTGTTTATTGAAGAAAGCATTATACGGCTTAAAGCAGTCTCCTCTTGCCTGGTTTGGACAGTTTACACTTGTTATGATGAGGTACGGATATGCGCAGAGCAACTCAGACCACACACTATTCATAAAGAGGAGAGGTGGCAGTATTACTTGTCTGTTGATTTACGTTGATGACATGATCATTACAGGGGACGACCAGGAAGAAATGAACACCTTGAAGAAGAATCTGTTTTTTGAGTTCGAGATGAAGGATCTAGGGAACCTTAAGTACTTTTTCGGAATAGAGGTGATGAGATCAAAAGAAGGGATACATATCTCTCAACGAAAGTATATTCTAGACCTACTAATTGAGACAAGAATGCTGGAGAGTAAGCCGATAGACACACCAATGGTGCCAAATCATGGATTAAGGATGGTGGATGGTGCAGATTGTGCAGACCAGGTGAGGTATCAAC
>JAOYMZ010000012.1:967053-979935 GCA_025802335.1 Pinguicula primuliflora
ATTTACTACGAGGTTTGGAAAATGAAGACAATGGCTCTATGTATATCTGTCGGAGGTAGTTTATTATCACCATGGCAATTGGTTCTTTTTGTGGGATCAGTTGTGAGGTTTTTGATCTTATTGCATTGGCACTAAGACCATGGCAGTTGGTTCTTTTTTGTGGGATCAGTCGTGTAGTTTGATAGTATAGGCTGCTGAACAATCACATGGTATCCACAATCATATTAGAAAAATAAAATGCATAGTTGTCAATCATATTCTTCGACATGAAATAGTAAATGTGTACTCGCAAAAGGAATAATGACAGCATTCCTCTTCTTCACGCATGTAGGACACTTTTTTGTTTTTTAAAAACCAACGTTGCGGGGTTAAGCGTTAATGAATTTTTGAAAGCTACTAATGAGCCCGCAATGTTCTTACAAGAATAGAAAGCTAGAAAATTTAAACTTGATTTTACAAGAGTTTATGCAATCTAGAATTTTATCAACAAAAAAAAACTTTACAACCCAGTTCTTCTTCATGGCGGTTGGAAAGCAAAACTAGCTTCATCTCGGGCAGCTAACACCTGCATATAAAAGGGAAGGGAAGTGTGTATGAAATGAAAGAAACCATACTGTGCCCCCGATTTGAGTTTGTTTTCTTGTTTTATGCATCTCCTCCTCTGCAGGTTTGTGTTTGCTTTGAAGAGGTCAGCGAGCTCTTCTACCTTGTCTTGTATTCTCCAGCTACTGGAATGGGTATTGTGGCCGTTATGTAGTTGCAGCTCGTTTCCACGGTTACCTGTTAAGAGAAAAAAAATTATGTGAGAGAACAGACTGTATATAAACTTCAGCATCTTCTTCTAAGTCGATAGAATACATCCCTGCAGTTCTCGGAGAACCCCTGCTCCTCCTTTCTGATTAGCTGGGTTGTTGTATATCAAAGCTATGCTGAGTTTGAGGGTTCCATTTTTGGGGGATACATTTAAGGACCTTTTTGCCGGCTGTGTATCAGCAGGAAGAGATATATACAGATTATGGAGTATCTTCAGCTCATTTTTTTTAACAATACATCTTATAAGTGCAGGTAGAAGTGATTTCATCCAGAACCCGATTCTCAACAGGGCTTATCTGTACAAAGGCATATTTCTACATGTTATTCTTGTGTGCATGTTCACCATCAAAACCAAAGATATAGTAGGCACTAATTCCTTGTAGTAATTAGTCAATACTGACTACAGATTACATTGGTGGATTTTTCTATAGCTACCAATTCAATATGTGTTTCACCTACACAAAAAATCCAGGTAAGCATACCAGAAATCTAGAAATGGGATTCATCTCACCTATGCTGGTCAGAATTCCAGATTCCAAACACTAGACCCTTATTCTGCATTTGAATTCACCAATATCATCATCCATCGGAAGAGTGAGCTCCTTATTGGGAAGTATATCCTTAGCAGCATAGAGCCCCAGGTGAGGAACCATCATGTCATAAAACACATTTCGAACGAACAGGTTGGGGGAGATGGCCCGGTTGATAAATCTGCCAACATTACCAAACTTTGATGCATCGATCATGTATTCGTACGTGCACTTACCTGCTGGCTGATGATGATCAGAAGTCTCCCCAGTTCTTGAACGTTGGAGCTTTCCAACATATTCGCATACAAAGCTTTCTGCTTGTATGTAGCTTCTTGATCGAACACCCCACAGTCCAGCCCCTTTCATAAAAATCTCCAGCTTGTACCTCAGACCTCGTTGGCTGACACGGTTCATGCACGAACGAGGACATTTGCAATTCGGCCCACACTCAAGGGCATAAGATCTCTTCTTTCGAAGGATGCAAGGACAATCAATAGTAGAATCTGAGTTTGAGCAACCTGTGATACAAGTGCAGCCTCTGTATTGACCTTTCTTAGACCATTCCGGATATGCGACAGAGTTTAGGTAAGTGAAACTTGGGGGAATTTCACTGTCTATTCCATTCATTGCATGTATTGGCATAGTTTCTTCCCCTTCAGATATATCATCCACAACACAACGCCCTTTGCACTTTACATTGGCTATCATTGGACGGGAGATGCTTTCTTGGCCTGAGATTTTGTGTAGTTCGAACTTAAAAACTAATTTGTTGTTGTTCCTTGCTCTTCCCTGCCAATAGTTTCGGATGGTGTACAAGCCATCATATTCATATACGAAGAAAGTACCCTTTTTACTCAATGTCATGTCAGTAATCTTGCACTTCTTAATAACTCGAATTGGATATCCCTCTTCATAACTGTTTACCATCGCCTCATTTCCTCCCACCAACTTCTGATCTCTTGGTTTGCTCTGAGAAAGTTGTCCCCCATGGCCTATATAAATCAACACACCAGGTTTACTTGAAATGTTATCATATCGGCCTGCGTCCACAATGCTTACAGCAAACTTTCTCCCATCAAGAACTAAATAGTCAATCCCTGAAATAGCTTGGTGGTGCATACCAACAACCTTGAGTTCAGACCGGTAAAGAAATTTATCACCAATCGCAATACCAGGAACATGTCCAAATCGCTTCTCAGTATTGATATTCATGCCTTTGTATGTACGTCGAATTAGCCGCAGCGTCTTCTGCACATACTCTTTCTTCTTTCGTTCTTCAGCTTCCTTCTCCCTGACCACTCTTTCTGCTTCTCTTGCTTTCTCTTTTGCTTCCTGGAATTTGAAAAAATTATTAATTAATTACATTAATTGATGCGGTCAGAAGCAACTTACATAAAGATGTAGATTGTCTTCTACAATACTGTCCTTAACAAGTATGGTAGCATCACCTTATACTCCGCAAGAAAGTCACGGACCATTCCATAACCTATATGCTGTTTCCCTGTAACATGCGATTGAGTTCTCTCAACAGCATCATTTGCTACAAGAAAGGAACCACAGATTTCACACAATGCCATTTTTTTCTCCTGTGCAACCATCAACAACTTATCCTGGTGAGATTGCTGAGTCAAGGTTGTCTTCTCAATATTCAGCAATTCCACCTGAAAAATATAAATATCAAAGTCAGTCATGTGCAATTTTACAAGGAAACATATAACACCATTCAGTTAGCGTACAGAAGCACCTTTCTCATCAGTGCCTCAGCTTCATCAACCTTCCCTTCTTCACCAAGAGAATCAACCTGCTCTAGGAGATTCTTTATCTTCTCCTCCAGTACAGACAACTGCTCTGCCTTTTCAGCTGAGATAGGAGGGGGAGGGGGCAACTCCAGATCTTGTGCAAGCCGTTCTAGTCCGCGCCTGACTCTTCTGTCTAAATCCGAGACCTGAAACATTATATCAAAGATCTAAATATAAATGTCCAGGATCAGAAAACTCGAAACATTTAACTATGACATATACAAGGATGAGGACTTGCCAGGTTTTCGCATAAGTGTGCTAGCTCGACTTCAAACTTTGGAACATATGAATCATGCCTGGGCGACTGCTCAAAACTACACGCAAACAATAAAGGACCGTCTACATACTGTATGTGTATACCCTTGTATTCCAGGTAAGATAGATACAGTACCAAGTGAAAAAATGTGTGTATGCAAATGGTAAAGCGAGCAGATCAATATAAAATTATCAGCATTACATTGCAAATATCAAAAAAAGCAGGCTACAATTAAATAATAAATTTAATTTTGTCAGCATATATTACCTCTCCTTCAACTTCCGATCATGGATCTTTGGGCACACCCCTGGCGCACAATGGGATAAACAGTATTAGTAAGCACGAACAAACCATTTCGAATCTGGGAATCATTTAAACTTCGAATGCCATGATGCTCAACCGATGGCATGAGGTGATTACAAAGAGAATACAGCGAATAAACTACCTAGATCGCTCCGAGTGTTGACAAACAAATCATGGGGGCAGAATCGGATCATAAAGCATCCACACACTTCCTTGTCATCCCATTTTATTTCTTTGAACCCTCTTCTCTTTTCCTCAGTCAAATTGCGAACTGAACAATACAAAGAATCACCAAGAGAGCCCTAATTGAGACCTCACACGCTTAAACTCAAAGAACCTCATAACAATAGATAATCATAAATCATATCGGATGCAACATTTATCCAAAAAGACATTCGATTCTCAAAATTAAAAACATTAGGGTTTGAGGCGGAACATCATTCAATCAAACCTGAGCCCATGAGTTCGTCGAGCAGAGCCCTCTGAGCATCCATCTTCGGAATTCGGATATGGGAAGAGTCGACCGTTGGAACAAGATGGATATTTAAGTTTCTTCCAGTCTTAATATGAAACGCTACGTTTCAATGGATGGTGTGATGCGAGTCACGCGACACATCAAACGCCTGGCAAGTATATTCCCGTTTTCCTTTTCCTCTATGCATTTTTATGGGTCAGTTACATTATTATAAATGTATTTTTGAAAACTTATCTTACAAAAAAAAGTATTGTATTCCAATCTTAAAAATAAATCAAAAAAGAAAATATTTTCATTTACACACTAACCGGTTTGTACACAGCTAACTTAACAAACACTCATTACTGCCAAACCCATCTCTGACCGACGGGAACATAGTGACCGGAAACCTAAGCCCTGCATTTTTTCAATTTTGTTTTTCCATTTCCTCACCATTCCCGGCTCCACGACTGGTCCGAAAAGGTCTTCAGAGAGAAAGATAGAGAGATCATCGACGGGCCATCGAGAAAGGGTGCAACTTAAGCTGGTTTATTTGTTGAAGGTGCGTTTGACTTCTAATTCTAGCTGATTTATGACACTATCGAGAGATACGTCATGCATTTTCTTGTGTGATTTACACTTCCGTATGGTATTTACAGTAAGATCGCTTCATTATATTATAAGAATGAGAGCGTGAAAGTGAACGGATTGAGTCGTGTCTGAGACGACTAATTGTTGTTCATTCACTCGGTCGGAACATGGCTCATTTCGTCGTGATACCTGACTCTGTGTTTCCCCACATTTACACGCGATGCTCTGTTTTCTATTGTTTGCTTTGCAGATGACAATGACTCTATTTTATAAGATTGCAAATCCGGATCATCCATATATCACAAATGCAAACGTCGAACGTCATTTAAGAGCTATTCCAATCGAGAAGAACATATCGTTCGCATCTCTGATAAATCTAATGTACAACAGATTCGGACTCAGTAAAGACACATTTAATCTAGTTTTGCAGTACCATCCCAACAGGATGTGTAACCGTGATACTAGGTCTACCATTTTCTTGCGTGACGACGACGATATTTTGGCCTTTTTAGGCCAACGTGAGAACAAGAATTCAATGAGAAACACCTTGGAAGTCATTTTGCGTCATAAGGAGAACCCGGATAGCAAGCCAGTTGATCTGAATGTCGAGAAACTTTCGATACTTCGGTCCGGTGATGAGAATTGAATATCGGGAAACTCTCAATATACCCCTCGATCTGTGGTCTTAACACGACCAATATCGTTGTGACCCCGCCTCCTTGATTCCCCGACATTTACATATGATGCTCTGTTTTTTACTGTTTGCAGATGATGCGTCGCTGACTCTATTTTGTAAGATTTTAAATTTTTTGGAAGTAAAGGATCATGCCGCGTACGCATGTTTGTTGTTCCCATCAAGACGAAAGAAGAGAAGAAGACTAAGAAAGCTCATAAATCGCTGCATGAAGTACCACTAGGGGTGCACAACCGGGTATCGAGTCTGGGTAGTGCACTACCCGGACCCGGATTCGGTCTTCCTGGGTAGCAAAAATGCTATACCCGGTACCGGACCCGGCGGGTACCGGGTACCCGGAAATTACCCATTTATTTTTTTTAAAATTTTTTTGTGCAATTAAACTCTTTGATTCACCCTTCAAACAGCCAGTAAGCCACCGACAGAAGCAAAACAGTACAATAAGTTAAAGTCGATAGTGCAACAGACAGAAGCAAAATAGCACACTAAGTTCAAGTCTATCGGTTCTTATCTTTAACGTACTGACAGCCCATAGTAGACATCAAAATTCAAAACAGCACATAGCATAAAATTATGTTAATTTGAAACAAAAGAAGGTGATCTCCTTAGCTTCCACTTGATCAATTGATGAAGAACACTAACTCATTTAGCACCATTGAGGAATCATAAGATACTGCATCTTCATAGTCTGTGCCAGATTATCAATTGGAATGTCAGTAAGCAGTAGGCTGTATGAAAGGGTGTACATATAAAACTAACTGATGCAACTATTTAAAAAAATACCATGATACTTCGAAAACTATCATTCCATACTGGGAAAATAATAGCTACCAGGATGACTTAAGTTCCAAAACTAGCCAACTAAACTTGACAAAATTCTACCAACAACCTTAGTTTAAAATAAGAATGCAGGTTCCAATCCAAATAACACCTCTTTCAATAAGCATGAAGACTATCACTGTAGAAGACTATCCATGATACTTCGAAAACTCATTAAGCATAAATCAACTTTCATTTCAGTAAAGTGAAGGAAAAAGATTACACTGCAGGAAAGGTGTGCCTTCAACTGGTACAAAAATGCATCAAAATTCCAATCAATTGCAACTGCAAAACAAAATAAAAGTCATAAGTATCATAAGAACATTCACAAAAAATGTAAGAAAGTTAAATTTACTTACCTAGCATTATCATAAATGTTCTTTCAACCAATTCTGAGTCAAAATCAATCTCTCTACTGTCTTTGGTGCCAAAGAACTTCTAAAAATACTTAAAACATGGCCTCCGATACTAAAATGGGACTCGGAAGGTACAGTTGTGATTGGAATCGCAAGCACATCTCTTGCCATCCTTGCCAGAATGGGAAATCTAGACTCATTCATCTTCCACCAATCTAAAATGTAATACTTGATGTTTCGAGGCTCGTTACTTTCCGTGAGATATCTATCTAACTCATTTGTTGGACCCAAAGGGCTTACTTCAGTCATGTAAGAATCATACTTGTCATCTACGGGATCCATGGAGCTACTAGCCAAACTACTTCTCCTAGTGGAAGAGCTGCCATAAATCTCTTAATATTGTCAAAAAGTGATCACATTGTTTGTCTCACTAATTCTAGAACCTTGTCACCTTGATCCGGCTTCAAATACTTTTTGAAATAGAATTGGAACCAACATATTTTGTATTTTGATTTAAGAACAGTAGCGACGATTAAGAACCTGTTAATATTGAAGACAATATTAATAGTATCTTTATATATAAATTAATGATAAGAGAAAGAATATTAAATCTTACCTATTTAGTACAAGTGGGCAAATAGACTTCCGTCTTCGTCATCCAACATCTCCTCAAAAGCTTTCATATTCTTTTGTCAACTTCATCGTTGGAGTCTTCATCATAATCTTCATCTTCATCGTCGTCGCCATCATAATCATCATCTTCGTCGTCATCCTAATCATCATCCTCGTACTACTCATCGTCCTTTTCGTCGTCTTCATCCAAGGCTATGAAGACTGGAGATAGAGTGGGGACGTCGGCTTGCGCAACAGCAGGGGCGGCTGCATCGTTGGCATGCGCCGGAGTAGAGAAGACTGCAACGTCGGTGTGCGCTGGAGTGAGGGAGACACCGTGTCGTTGTGGAGTCGACATTTTTATTTTTTCAAGCTAGCAACAAGTTGATGAGGTCGGCATTAGTACACAACATCACGACTTTTCATATCCTCTCTAGCCCTTGATGTATATTAGTGTGAACTAGATTACAAATTACACAAGATCCTTGAATACATTATACATATCTACTCATAAAGTAAGGATCAACAAGATTAGGGAACAACAAGATCTTCCAATGGTTTTATGCTTCATGAGGTAAACCCAAGTTACTCTACTATGATCATCAACTATGGTCTTGTCGATTGCACGCGACTAAAAAACAAGCAATCGACAAGACCACGACCTGTCGTGGTAAACCCGACAGAGTCATTCGTGCTCCAACTGTGTAATCCATAGTTCTATCCACGTCTGACAGTACGAGCTTGTCTATACGGGGTAATCCCGATTACCGCAGTAGGGCCCAAACTATTAAACAATAAAACTATCGACAAGAACGCGACCCATCATAACTATCCCGGATGAGATAACTATAATGAAAAAACACAGCATATGTGGTAAACTCGGATAATGAAATCGGGTCATAAACTATTAAACAATCAAAGCATTCAACACGACCGTGACCAGTCGTACCTGAAGAGTCATTCGTGGTCCAACTATCCTCTATTTAGCACGACATACATGGTAAACTCGGATAATGCAGTTGGGCCGTATACTATTAAAGAAAACAGAGCAATTAAAATGACTGCAACCAGTCAAGTCGTTGTTATCCCCTGAAGAGTCATTCGTGCTCCAGCTATCCTGTATTAAGCACGACATACGTGGTAAACCCGGATAAACGAATATGCTAAAAGATTATAGTATGCTTCAAAATATTCTTTTTTATTATTTAACGAATATACTTTCTTTTCTTTTCTTTTTTGAAATTTTTGAATTCGTCTCGTTGATCGGAATGTCGTTTCCTTAATTTTTCTTTTTTAGCTACACGACGCCGATGTACTTGCCATTTTTTAACCTCGACCATCCAGTTTGAGATAAATTAACTGCAGTCTTAAACCATTTTTTCCATTGAGTTATTTCAGAACTTGAAAGCTTATTATCCTCTAACTTTATCAATCCTTGTGTTTCAACAGAATCCTTTATCCCAGGCTTAAAAATGGGGAGGATTTCTTCATATTGGTTAACTATCCTAACTTATAAGAGTTATTTTGAAGTTGTGGTTATGTATAAAATACGTATTTTTTTTGTTTGGTTGTATAAAGTACGTATGGTTGTGAGACGGTAGGATAAATCATAAAAAATATGCTTTACCAAAAAAAATCATAAAAAATATGTGAATTTTTTATTATTAAAATATCTATGAAGTGGCTTTTTTATAGTTGAAATAAACAGAATTATATTTTCCTTTTTTATCAATTATTTCTTGTTTTCTTTGATGATTGTAAATGGATTTATCAAATTTATCAATAATTAAATATGTTAAATTAAGAAAAAGTTCTATCCTCTTTCTAACAATATTAAAGATAGAGAGTAATATTTTTCACCATGCTTATGTAATGTTCTTATTCTCGCTAAACCTTTACATGTTTGGCAGGAATATTTTGTCACTACTTGTTGGAAATTATGGACCAACAAGAATGAAGAAATAATTCAGGACAAGACTATCTCTAATGCCGGCCTAGCTCACTCAATTCAAGCTTTCTTCGGGGATATGCAATACATGTTTGTTCAGTAAAGCATCCAGAGAAGGCATACTCCAACCAGCTGCACCTCAACCGCTGTCTCACAGCAGGGATCTGGC
Organism: Pinguicula primuliflora; assembly: GCA_025802335.1. Classification (NCBI taxonomy): domain Eukaryota; kingdom Viridiplantae; phylum Streptophyta; class Magnoliopsida; order Lamiales; family Lentibulariaceae; genus Pinguicula; species Pinguicula primuliflora. The sequence continues at coordinate 976,398 of JAOYMZ010000012.1, forward strand.
CACACTCCTCTATCCTCTGACCAGTACTCCATTTTTGTGGATGCGGCAGTAAACGCAAAGCAGAATGCCGCCACCTGTGGAGGTTTCATTCTTGGCCTCAACTCAAGTTGGATCAAAGGCTTCTTGGTTCGTATCAGCCTTTGCTCAGTCACCACAACTGAATTATGGGCCATCCTCCATGGTCTAGAGCTTGCCCGTTCTCTGCCGCTCTACGATGGCACGTTCCATTCAGACAGTATGACGGCAATTTAGAGACTTCAGTCATACCGATGATATTCTGAACGCTCAACTCATTCTCCGGATACGTAAGCTGATGACAACTGGCAACATAGGGTCAATTCATCACGTCAACAGAGTGAACAATGAGTCTGCGGATTATTAAGCGAAGGAGGGGATACACTCACCTTCCTTAGCTTGCGGGTGTTTCACGAGTGCCCATTTGGTTTTAGTGGATCATCCTCGCACTGGGGCCTTGCCCCTCGGTACATTTTCGAGGTTGTTCTAGGATCACACTGGGGCCGTGAAGCTGCTATGATTAACATAACTGGGAATTCTACCGTCTGTGTTTTTGAGCCACATTGAAGCTTTCTACTCTTAGTTTCTTAGGATTCTATTTTATGTTTTTGGGCGTTTTGGCCTTCCATTGTAAGAAAAAAAACAAAAAAGATAAAGAAATATTTGTATATATTATTTCAATAAACAATTGAAAATAAATATGGAATTTGCAGATTAATCGTGAATTTATTCTTTGTAATATTTCCCATTTTCGAATCGTTTAAATTATAACCTGTTTTCTTAGGGCTAGAATTATTCATTCCTTATTTTTCTTTCTCTTTTTTGACTTGTTTTACTTGATTTTTAATTGTATTTGTTCTCTCAATCAAATTCTTATATTAATTTCTGTAATTGAATAACTCGTCCACCTCGTGGATCCAATTTGACTGGATGATTTGTGAATTTTTTGATTGAAATCTTTTTCTTTTGTAATTTCAATGGATTTAGATACTTTTAAATCTCTACAAAATATTTCGATCCTTTCGACTCAAATGTGGGGGTTAGATTAATCACGGTACCAGACCATATGCCAAAATTATGGTCAGACATTTGGAAAGTGTCAGTTTCAGCAAATTGGTTCTCTACTAATATGCTATTGAAGATGGGATCAGGTGAAAACTCTTCCTTCTGGAGGTCGAATTGGTCTGGTCAGGGGATCTTTGCAACAATGTTTTCTGATTTATATGGACTGTCCACAGCAAAGGAGATAACAGTTAGTGAAATATTTGATGGGCAAAGTATGCTTACAGCGGAGAACATATCTTTTAGGCGTATGTTGCGGGATTGGGAAAGGGTCAGGTTAGTAGATTTGATGAATATGGTTAGAGGTTTCTGTCCATCGACTGATGCTATTGATAAATGGGTTTGGAAGGCTGAAACTACAGGTTTATTTTCGGTGTCTTCTGCATATAAGTTATCAGCAGAACAAATTCAAGCTGATACTCTTGAAGACACTTTTGAATATTCCAGAGCCTGGAGCAAATTGGCGCCAAAGCGAATACAGGTATTTGTCTGGAAGTTACTTCAAGAACGTTTGCCTACTATGGACAACTTAGCAACAAGAGGAGTATCAGTTCAGCAAGCTCATATGAGATGTGTCTGGTGCACTCTGTCAGTAGAAACCATCCCTCACTTGTTCTTCGAGTACGCATAGTCATTGGAAGTGTGGGAATCACTTTACGAATGGATGGGAACCACTCCAAATACTGAATGTGAACCTCTCAAACATCTGCAAAGCCACATGAAAAGAATAGGTGGTCGCAACGGAGCAGAATTATGGAAAGCTGTATGGATGGCCTGTGTCTGGCGGATCTGGAGGGACCGAAACTGTATCCGTTTGGATGATGATAGCATTGAAAACGTAGTGGAGCATATCAAGTGTGAGGTATGGAGTTGGCTGCAAGCTTATGGTGAAGTTCCAGCAACAAGTACATTGAATGACTGGTTGCGAGATCCAGCTACCACTTTAAATTTACATGTAAAGCAAGTATTCTAGTCTGTGATGAACTGTTAGAGAGGTTAGGGGAGCAATTCCAAAACCTTACATTTTGTACTGATCAGAGGATTTTTTTAAAACAATCATTTACTTATAAAAAAAAGATACTTTTACTACTCTTAAAATAAAAAAGTAAATTATTTTAAATGGTTCGTTTAGTTTTTTTGTAAAACAAAAAACTTTGGATGATGCAGCTTTTTGTCTCTTTTAAAACTTTTAGAGGTAATTTTTTTTAACTTTTAGAATTTGATAATATTTCTTTTTTGCTTTTCCAATATTTTTTGGAGTACTTTAAAAATGGGTTTAAAAAAGAGAAGTCATTTTCAAGGCGAACCAAAATAAAATTCAAATTCCAGTTCCCTTAACAAAAGAATCATCTTTTTTAGTCTTCATTATATTTTTTTGAGAAAGTTCAGTTTGAACTTGTGCCAACATTTAAACATAAAGGAAATAATTTTTTTTATAATCACAATTTTATTTGATGAATAAAAAGTTCGTACCGTGTTTTTCCAACCACCCTTACACAAAATAAAAAAAAATTACACAAAATAAAAAAACTACACTACACATGAATGAAATTTTATACATCTTGCTTCTGTTGAAAATTGAGATGATGCATTGAAAATACTTTTTTTCGGGTAAAGTGCATTGAAAATAGTTAAATGGCTTTTGAGTTGTAAACCAAAATTCTTATAATTGAATATAATTCTGGGTCCAACTTGCACGACTTGGTTAAGAGGATATTTTGTAGTTAATATCTTCAGAACATTCAGACCCATTATACTTTTAGTTGTAATGGAAGAGTGACTCTTATATTTTCTCATATATATGTGTCATGTCTAGGGTTGGCAATGGAGCGGGGCGGGGTGGGGCAGAGCTGCCCCAGACCCGGAGGCGGGGTTCCCCAGACCCACCCCGCCCTGCAAGTCTGGGTCGCACAGGTTGGGTCGGGCCGGACCCGACCCGACCTGATCCGACAAAGAATTTTAATGTTAATTTGGTTCGAAACATAATAGTTTAAAGCATACATCATAAATTTTTTAAAACACGCTCGGAATAGAACAAAATTTGCTGCAAAAGAGAACTATAATAATTTGAAACATACATCATAACAACATAATGCAAGATTTTTAAAATTTAAATAAGTCCAAATTTAAATTCAGATGTCATCAAAGTTTGTTTATTTATTCTCATCTTCATCATCTAAATTTTCTAAAACACTATCGAGATGAGCTACGACATTTACTGCATTAAAGTATTCTAAAATTACACATGAATGACATCAAATAAAACATACTGTATAAAATACTTCATTAAAAAAATATCATTCAACTTCAAACAACTTTGAGTACTGTTAGGGGTGGTCCTAAATCCAGCCTGATCATTTCGGCTCAATTTTGAAGTCTATCAGGGAGTACTTCTATCTCTAGTATTGTTTCATTCTTATTTTACACTGTGGCACTCACTATGTACTGCATTAGTTTTATG